>JADRCH010000009.1:21122467-21201868 GCA_019843965.1 Rhynchomys soricoides
GGAAGGAGAGCACAAGCCTCAACTGCACAAGGAGGAAAGACAGCACAAGCCTCAACTGCATGGGGGAGTAAGGTTTCTGTCTCTGGAACACAACACCAAGAAGACAAATATAATGATGAATATACACTGGACATGTCATAATTCTTGTGAGTGAATGGTTCCAAAGTTCTCATGTCAAAGCTGTTAACTCTGGTGTCAAACATGTTGATTGGATCCATTTTATCAATTCTCATTGTATTCATAGATCATGATATCACAATTATAATTTATCTATTCATAATTCAAAAAAGTAAAAGATCCATAGATGATATTTAGTTATTTTAGCTTCTCTATAAAAATACTAAACAGCTACATATCTTTGCATTTTTTCTTTTATTTAAAGAGAACATGATCGTGTGATCTAGTGTCTTTTGTCTCCCAGGATGAATAAAATACTATTACTAATAAATATTTTAATTTAAACATAAAATTAAGAAATATATGTAGTTCATAAATTATTCTGGTAACTGTTACTTTCTTTCAGATGTTCTATTATTACAGTCAAGGTCTCCATGCAGTCTCTGTCCTTCTGATGTTCATGATCTAAAGTAGGAGTCAGCACACCTTTTCTATAAGAGACTAACAATACACTCAGCACTGTGGCCACAAGCCTCTGTTGCTACTGCTCAGTGCTGCTGAGAAGCAGCCAGACAGTTTATGTCCAGGTCACTGTGGCTATGTTAGTTGTGGACACTAAAATCACAATTTTCCATAAGCTTTTCGTAGCACAAATGATTGTCACTCTTTTGATAATGGTTTTCAAAACTATTTTGAAAAGTAAAAAAAAAATGTAGAACTTGTGTAGATTAGATTAGGTCCTCACAGTATACATCGCTGACCTTTAACATAAATGACCAGAAATGAAAGGAAATTGGTTTCAACTTTTATTAGGCTTGAATGTGTTATAAAAATTTAAAATGAATACAAAAATAATTTCTTGTATAATTTGTTGTTCTAAGCTGGCCATAATGGCATATGCTTTAAATGCTCCAATGAGGTGAGGTGAGGGCAAGAGAGTCAGGAGCTGCAGGCCATCCTTGCGTGAGTTAGTTCAAGGTCAGTCTTGGTTAAATAAAACCCTGTTCAAAAGGCCCTGGAACACAATAAATAAATAAATAAATAAATAAATAAATAAATAAATAATTTTTTTTCATCCTGTAATATTAAAAAGCTATCAAAATAAAATAGAAAAATATATATGTCAGATAATAACTATAAAAATTAAATCAAAATTACTTAAATATTTCAGAGTGCTCAGTTCCTATGTTATCACTATAATTCTTAGCTCTTGATGAATGCCTACTTTCTATAGTTTTTGATATTGAAAGTCTTTGTTTTAAGCTCTTTCTGTTCTGTTCACAATTCTATTTAACAATTTGCACATTCAAGAAATACAGCATGGTTTATTTTAAGACTAATTTTTTTCAGAGTATTATTTAATTTGTACTCAGCCTAAGAAATTAGAGACAACATTTCTCAATACTGAAAAAAATTACTTAAAATGCTTAGGCATGGTAAATATTTCATATTTCTTTGATCAGTATGAATACATTCATTTCGGTCATTTACCCCAATAAAATTCAAACATACATGGGATGTCATTTGCTGTGAGGTTGCATAAAAGATTATCTTAAGAGATGACTCCAATGACAAATGATCAACACAGGTAAATGATGGTGGAACTCCATGCATTTCACCATTGAGTTACTTTACAAAGCTTAGACTATTTGTTTTTATTTTTAAAGCTCTATGGTATGGGCAATGACTTATCTATGACCTTTTCCTATGCTTAGTGCCTCTGCCCCATCCAATTGGTGACAGGTTACTTAGATGAACTAGAACAGGCCTTCATCCAAGAAGCTTTCTCAGTTTTTTCTCTAGAAGAGTTAGATGTTCTGCTGTGATATGAAAAACAGTCTTCACACAAACTCATCAAACCTACTCAGCTTTTAAAGGTAGGTCAAGATTCTGACTTCAGCATGACCAACAGACTTCATAGTTACTCACCAAACCTACTCATTTATCTTGGTAAGGGTAAGCTCGCATCTGCAGATTATGTGCTTCTAAGAGTGAAGGCTGGTCGGGCAGTAGTGGCGCATGCCTATAATCCCAACACTTGGGGGGCAGAGGCAGGTGGATTTCTGAGTTCGAGGCCAGCCTGGTCTACAGAGTGAGTTCCAGGCCAGCCAAGGCTACACAAAGAAACCTTGTCTCAAAAAAAAAAAAAATGAAGGCTGCAATTTCTTCATCTTAGAGTCTTCAGCAGCCATGATGATGTACAGAAAACAATATGTATTCGAGAGATATATGACCAGATCATTTTTATGTTCAACATATATTATTAATTGTTTTGTTTTGTTTTACATTTTAGGGTTGGCAATTGATGCAGGGAATGCAAAAGTAAATAAAACATAAAAAGTCCCCATTTTCATTCATTTCATTCTAGCAAAGTAAGACAAATAATAAAGAAAGAGAGAAGATGAACAGGTAGATAGACAGATGTAAACAATACAAAATAGTTAAACACAGACACATGCCTGACTGATGGTGATAGATGATAGATAGATAGATGATAGATAGATAGATAGATAGATAGATATCATAGATTAACAATTGACAACAGGTATAGATGATAGTAAATATAGGCAAATTAGACAGATGATAGAGAAATGCAGATAAATTATAAGTGTTAGAGAAATATCGATTATAAATGGTAGATGTAGGTAGGTAGATAAACAAAAGACACATTATAAGATTTGATTTATGGGATCCTGGCCATGAAGATATGTCACCATTTGCCCCCTTGAGCTAGAGAACTTAGAAAAATGACTGTGTAATTTAGTCCAAAGCCTGAGAATCAAGATGACAATGGTATCTTTCATAACACGGAGAAAGTAATGAGAAGGAAATAATTGGTGGTTTTGGAGTTTAAAGGCTTAAGAACCAGGAACCACAACATCAGAGGGCAGGAGAATATTGAGGTTCTATATCAAGAAAGCAGGTATAACTGGTCATCCTTCTGCCTCTGTACAGTCCCTGAGCCCTTGATGGGTTGCATCCTTTTTCATGTCATCTGTTATTCAAATTCTTTCTTCCAGAAATGCTTTCAAAGACATGGCCAGATGTAATGGTCATTCTTTAGCTCATTCAAATCGATACAATTATCTACCATAGGCTGTAAAATGGGTAGCATATATGAAAATCTCCAGTGTCATAAATAAAAGTTGATCAAGGGAGATTGTAAGGCATACTGAGTTAGTGATTTTGCAGCAAGAATCTTACATTTTAATAAGAATTAAGGAAGGTTGTGTAGCAACCTTACTCATAGAAAACTAGAGAGAAAATGAATGAGTATAAACATTTTGTTGAAGACAGACTAGAAAGAGATGAAGAGGAGAAATGAGGACAACATGAAGTATTGCTGAAAAGAATGTTTTTGCCCCACTTGAGAGCATTGGAAGTTTTGAGCATAGTATTGACATATATAAAAATATATATAGATATATATTTTTGCTGCTGGACCTGTTAAAATAATGTACACTAGAAAACTTGAATCATGAAGGAGATATTATTTGCCCAAGGTCATACAACTGATATATAGAACATGTGAGACCTATGTATAGGCTTCCTGGTCTATGATTCTCATATTGCTCACATATAAATAGTTTTCATAAATGTGATTATGGTTAAAAAGAATGATTTAATTTCTTGGCAAATTGCTCATTGATTATGTCTGGGGCCTGTTGAGTATTTTCAATAAAAATCAGAACATAAATGAATCAATCCCAATATTCTAAGCAGTTCTTATGTATTTAAAATATACATGTGTTTGTGACTGTTCAGACAGAACATCAAGATGTGAGACCAGATTGCCCATTTTCAGGTACCTGCCTATGGGTCATTTATGTACCAAAACATCCTTCCTAGTTTTATTTAGATGTATCACATGGAAGAAGTTATCAGTGAATTTGAATGTGCTTCTTGCATTCTTTTGTTTCAGAGACAAAAAGCAGAAATTCAAACCTACCACACATTTATTTTACTTTTCTCCTTGATCTGAGACTCTGTAGCTACAAATGATGGTAACATTATATCAGCATAGCATTGACCATTGTGTTCTGAAATCTATGTTCTTGGATTGAAAAAGACTATCCATCTATATAGCTGAAGACTAATCCATAACACAACAAAAAAATCATCAATATTGCAACAAGGTGAAATTTCATTATTGAAAGAAGATCCCCAGATAGCACATTCATATTGTTTATCATTTCATTAGCAAAAGAATATCATAGACGATTATTAAATAAATTACTGAAATAATCAAAGTGATAGCAGTCTCAGAATCTGAAGATAAGAAGAGCTGTAAATATCTAATAACTTTTCACTGAAAATAATGATCTAAAAATAATTAGAAAATTAGTTGGCACTGTTATCACACAATTCTTGGAAGCAGAGAATGGTTTTTATGAAAAAATATAGAATCCAAAGAAGGAGAAATCCTCTGTAGATCAGGGACATGCCTAGAGCTAGCCCCAGATGCCCTGGACATGCTTAGAGCTATCCCAGATGCTCTACTCCTCCCCCCTTTCTTGTCTTAATAGCACCAGGGACCAGAGTGAAACATCAGTAGGATTAAGTTATCTGCACAGTAATAATTGCTGCTTTATTTATTCGATGCTCAGTGTTTACAAAGTACACTCATTACTTGGCATCTCATTTGCTTCTGTTTCAGCTTGGTGTCAATCTGTTACCATAAGACTATGACAACTAGACCTGTCTTTCTTGGCTTAACCATTCACTGGCTCTTCAGTTCCATCTATCACACATATCCAGGATTTAGAGATAAGTCTCATTTGGGAAACAATGAACCATATAGTCTCTTACCTATGTCTCCCATCATGCCTGCTACCTATGGCTTGCTAGGTGCGTGGTTGGGATTATCTTCAAAAAACAATTTTGTTGTTGATGTTATTAACAAAGGCAGAGGGTTTCACAGGGTTTTCAATTTTTTAAAAAATTTTATCAAGAAATGAAATTTTATGAAGTGTGGACTTTTGGCATCTTTGATTTCCTGTGCTTATTACTGCTTCTGTGACTTATTACAAGTTGCTTCCATTAGAAGCATTCCATTCCCTCCTTGCTCTTCTGATTCCTAGAACAATGTTGAAAGTGGCTTATCTCTACAAAAATCATATGGCTAGTTTCTAAAAATAAGCATCATTATATACACAGGAATAAGTATGGTAGAAGGAAGGTTATGAAATGCCAAAATATGAGGCTTGACTCACTGAGAAGTGGTTAGCCAAGGAAGAGAGAGGAGGCATCCTTGAAAACTGGGAAAGGACCAAGAGGGAAGCCAATTATCAGGAGTCTGCAAAGAGTTGTATGTAGACATGGGAAACAGGTTTGATGACAGTGGTTTTAGGTGCATATTTGATCAGGGGAGTTGTGAAGATAGAAAGAAGATAGAAAGAGGGTGGATGTGGGAAGTGGTTCTTAGAACAACTGTAGATTTAAGTCCCGCCCCTCATAAAAGGAACTTCTTTATGTAGCAGACAGATCATTACAGAAAGACAAGATGGGTCAGAATGGAGCAAACATCTGGCTGCGGGATGACTAAGCTTATTGATGTATCAGCAACAAGGCCCCTGCATCAAAGCTCAGGGAAAATGGCAGAAGGAGAGATGGAAAGATCACAAAAGCCAGAGAACCACGGCATCTTCGAGAGAGAAAGAGTCTTCTATATATGACAAAGAAGCTACTCTCACAGACTCTCAAAAGTATGGTTGCCTAAATATAACCACACCATGTGAAATGCCACAGTGGAAAAGGGAACTCTCAGAAGCTTCCATAGATGAAGAGCTTCAGGCAGTCTGACTATGAGGAGGAATTATCCTATGATAGATGCTCCAATCCTAAGTAGTTAGCCCTAAACGCATATGCATATGAGGAACACGTATCCAAATGAGCCTAGCAGGTTGTATTATAAATAGTATCTCTGTGACAATAACAATGAAAGGATAAGAGGCTGTGCATTTGAGGAGGAGTGAGAAGGAGGAGAGGGAGGGAAGGAATGATGTGAGTATCATACCCATACATGAGACTCTAAAACATATAAACTAAAAATTAGGTAGGGACTCCTAACATCAGGATTTAGACCAGAGCTAGAAGTTTGCAATGGAAATATAAAGAACTATCTTAGAAAACTAAAGAGAGCAATGCACTATCTGTCAATCAAGCTCATGAGGTGAGGAAGACATTGCAAGGCATAAAGACCACCAGTGCCCACAGATTGGTAGAAATGGCATTACACTTTTAATAAAGTCATTGTAGTTGAAGAAATTAAAAATTTTAAGTGTTACTATGATAATTTCTTTCACATTACTATGACCAAATGCCTGACAGTGCAACTTTATTTGGGTAAATTTGTCCCATCATAACAGGAAACAGATGGTGGTTTAAAGTGTGTGGATGAATTCTATCACAAATAGAGCCTGTATTTCCTATTTTCTATTCACATCATATAAGCAAACTTTCTATAAAAGACATATGTCTTTCATATAAAAGTATATGTCTACCATTCAACTGGCAGTGAAAAGAAATTAACGCATATTAAAATAAGAAACAAATTACAGCACACAGTGCATAAAGCTTCTTATCAGATTGGAGCTTCTGATTGAGTGTTATTGACCATCTGATAGATCTGTGGCAGGCAGGAGCTTAGGGAAACTACCTGTAACTTACAGGTAGTCACCAGAAGGAAGGGGGAAAGGGTTAAAAGCAGAGCTAGTCTCTATCCTCAAACACTTCTTTCATAACCTTAAATCACCCAGATAGGCCAATCTCAACAAGTTTCCACAAGCTCCCTAAACAATTCTGCCAGCTGGAAACAAAGCATTCAAATATACAAGCGTATGAGGACATTTTACATCCAACACTAAGAACTATTTTTTAACAATGACTATTTTTCTTATGATATAAACTTTTTCCCTTTCAAAGTATTTCTGAGATGCTGTTGATCCATGCAAACATGTAGGAAGACTCCCTTGGGCTAGTGGCTCTGGTAGGCAGGTGGCAGAGAGTTAATATGGAATGCTTTCTACCTCATGATGGTCAATTAAAATCTAATGGGAATTGTGAGTGACAGTTCTGGAAAATTGGAAAGGAATGTATAGACAGAAATTATTAGTAATGTTAATCAAACAATGAACATTTAGTGTTGACTCTATGCCACAAAGGAATCCAATATTATCATTAATATTTATGGTGAATATGCTTAATGATAGGAAAAAGGTAACTTGTGTAAGGGGAAAAAACTGACTAGAAGACTTGAACCTTATTTTTTTGAATATGGTCTTTAATGTCTTACTGATATACTCTGACTTCCATTAATGTTAAAATGATCATTGAAAATAATGATTCTAGAAATGTGTGCTGAGAACCAGTATGGAAGATAAATTAAAACTGAGATAGGGATCCTTAGTGGTGATTCAGTTTGAGAACTTAAACTTCAGTTATACTATATTTGGTAATCATGAGTTCACAAGGGTTGAGGGGTGAGATCTTTATGGATGTGTTGATTTGGAAATTACACCAGAAGGAACTAAGACTCTGTCAGCAAGATGAAGAGCTCCTTATAAGATCAACTGAACTGTGACAGGTAACAGGAGAGCAGGCGTGTACTTAGGACTATCCCAGTGAATATCATTCATTAATTTGGCAAATCTTTGAAGTACTTACCACATCTTGTCATATACTGGGGACTGCTGATGAACAGGTAGACAAACTCCATGCTCTCCTGAAACTAATTCTCTAGCAAAAAGGAATGGTGATACATTGTAGTGTGTGTGTGTGTGTATGTGTGTGTGTGTGTGTGTGTGTGTGTGTTGAGATGGAAAGAGTAGAGAAAGAGAGAGGTAGAATCAGTGAGTGGTGTTATTTTAAAAAGCGGTTATATGCATAATAGGTTCCTGACCCTGAACTTGCACTTTCCAAGAGAAGGTTAACGCATGTCAACATACTGTCACATAACAACATGCTGCTATAAAATAGTCCCTGCCATTCAGTTGCAATTACATGGTACTCTAAAATCAGAATATCTGGCTACAGCAAAATGTCAAGTCAGGCCAATATAATATCTCACACCAGAAGACAGGCTACCTTTTAGGTACCACCTCAACCTTTCTCTATTCAGAGCATGGAGATGGGGATGGATTTAGTTCAACACAAACTCCCCTCACAACCTACTGTCAGGTTGCTTTTACTATGATACTAAATGACAGTTTTGAAAGCCAGTATGTAGAGAATGCCTGAACTCAATAGCTCATTATTTACTTTATTCTCCATTGAAGTGTTTTCAAAACATCATCAATAAAATAGGAACACTAAGAGAACGGTCTCCTTCCCCTTCAATCCTGTAGAAACATGTATTAAACATGGAAATATTTGACAGGGAGTTCAATAAAATCTTTCTCTATTCTAGTCTATCTTGATGGGAAAGAGCTGTATGAAACTATGTATAAAACTAAAGGATAAATGGTCCAGTGGAAGCTTTATTGTGAGTGTGCATCTTTGACCCATTTCCACATTGCCCTGCCAAATCTTTGCACTAGTAATGTTCCCCATCAGTGTTGCCCAGACATGCAAAGATTTCTGTTTCTTTTTGCTTAAAATCAAAAAGTTCTTTTAAATTCCTGAAAGTAGAGTAGAGACAATATTCTTTCTGGGAAACCCATGGGGAGAAGAGAAGAATACATTTGTTTGTTTGTTCCTATAGATCCATTCCACGGATGCTCGTGCAATACCTATGTGGCAGACATAAAGGCCTTAGGACATCAATGTCTCTACAGTACAAACCACAGCAACATGTCTCTTCTCTCTGTGAGTTTGAGTTTGATTGACACAAATGGCTTCATCCTCACTGTACTGCTTTCATCCATATACTAGCCATCCTAGGAAATCCATATCTTTATGGGCACTGAGCCCTATCTAATAAATCCAAAAGTCTTTTCCTTGAGTGTCTACTGTGGGCTAAAAGGAGCATTCTCATAGATTATGATTTATGGGACACTTGGAGGATGACATCAAACTCCAGATCCCTGCATCTTGGCTGTGCTGGTGTGCAGTTCTTCTCAGATCAATGAAATGTCATTAGACCTATGGTAGCAAGACATGGTATTGGTAAAAAATAATAACAGGTCTCTTCCTTTGAGAAAGCCCCAAATTCTGTTTCAAATCATTACAATATTATAACAAGCAATGAGCACAATGGGCATGTGGTTTGTGAATGAAACA
Organism: Rhynchomys soricoides; assembly: GCA_019843965.1. Lineage (NCBI taxonomy): Eukaryota > Metazoa > Chordata > Mammalia > Rodentia > Muridae > Rhynchomys > Rhynchomys soricoides. The sequence goes on from JADRCH010000009.1 coordinate 21,131,804, forward strand.
ATAAACAAATTTGGCTGTCTTGATTAGAACAGCCAAAGAAATCCATAGTTTTCACTAAACGAAACATTCCTGAATTTCTATTTTTCTCTATTTGTCTTCAGGTATGCTATATTTTTAAAAGTGTATTTCTAGCATAAAGTAAAAATAAAATTCATCATATATTTCAATAACTATATGTTTATTTTTCTGGCAGAACGGAAGTAAATAATAGTAAGCAAATACTATACCAATATTAGTAAGCAAAGACCTTTAATAGACACTGCCAACTACCATCGCAGGAGCAAAGCTGGGAATGGATTGGTGCTGCAGACCAATGGCCAAGGTCTAGGGAGCAGAGCCAGCAGGTAAACATCCTGTTTAGATGTGAAAATAGTAGTTTGGAGGTGTCAATTGGACTAGAGGGTGTTTTGTTAGTGGTCATGAAGACACACAGTTAACAAGGCATGAAAGTTTCTACTGCCAATCCCTGGCAGATGTTACTTGCTCAGCTATCTGTCTGGTAGGGAGGAGCAATGTTTGTTGCATTTGTTCAATATTTCATTATTGGAGAACCTGCCAGGGTCTACCATCCTTTGGGTTTGTTAAATCACATTACAAACTTTAAAACCAACATATTAACTGTACAATCCATTCATTGTCTCTGCTATTTATGAATGTAGGAATTTCACTTGCAATCTAAATGTAAAGCTCTTTGATCATTTTCTTATATACATCATAAAATGTCTGTTAAGGTGATTTACTTGTTAGGCCATTTTCTTTTGTAAGATGTCTTTATTTTACTCATCTCACTTTCAACATAATCCTGTGTGACTATTTTTCTGAAACCAGGACCTGGATCATCATCAACTAAACATAGTCACGGGGGAGTAAGAAGAGTACAGAAAAGTTCATGCTCAAAATTGTTGTATCTGAGAATATCAAATGTGAGAAACTGAGCAGTAGAGTAAAACAGGGTGAATGGGTGTTTCCAAGGTGGTTTAGACCATGATTCTGGTTGTAGCTTTCCAAGGAAGAGCTCAGTTACCTCAGCCCAGGAGAAGGTGATAGACCTAGCTCATCCCATGGTGGAAATCTTTGGGTGAGAAAAAGCCGATGCTTAGGAAGTATTTGCCTAGATTAGTGAGCTTTGTGGTAAGGACAATTTAAAGGGAAGAGGGGCAATGGGCAACGGAAAAGCAGGCAGGACAAGGGTGTTCACTACTTGGGGGGCATGATAAGAGTTAGCTGGTGGCCAGAGGTGAGCTGCTCCTGAGCCTGGCCAATGTTGTGAGTAGTTTCAATAATATGTGTGCATGTTGGGGGGACACATGGACATTTTCTGTGTCAAGGTAGTCTGGTTTGGGGAGAGCAATGACAGTTCTTGGTAAGACATAAGCATCATGTTCTGCATTATGAAAGGTTTATGTCATTCCAAACTCTTGATCACATTGTGAAACTTTAATTATATGAGAATTTAAACATGTCAAAACAAAACAAAACAAAAAACCCAACCAACTAATCCTGATAGAAAAGTTCAGCAGCAATCTTATCGGCAGCCTCCTTCTTCATAGCTAAGACTAGAAAGTTCTGTATCATCCTTCTGAATAAAAATTGGAAGTGGAAATGTACATATAATGAATGAGGAAAATGTTAATTTTTGCTCACTTGGCTCTTTAGACATATGAATAATTTAAAATTATCTTCATTATTAATCAGTGCTCACACAGATTTAGTGGCTGACAAATATTTCATTGTAAAAGTAAGAGAAACATGATTAGATGATTAAAACTCAGCACTGTGCAAAAAACTCTCTTCCCGTTTTCTGTGCATGGAGGAAGTTTGCAGTGCTGGCAGATATGAAGGTCCCGTGGAAGTGGGAGGGAGGGGGAGGGGACGAAAGAAAAGAAGAAGGGGGTAGGGAGGAAGGAATAAAAGAAGGATGGAGCAAGGGAGGGGGTTCCAGAGTAAAAGCCAGGCCAAACTGTAGGGTGTACTTATTATGGAAAGGAATATGACTTCTCCCCCTTGCTTCAGGTTCATAGTCCAGTGCAGCTGTGGACTCAAGAGAAGAAGATGTGTGTCTTCATTTGTAATCACAACAAAAGGAGGTCTCTGAACTGAGAGATGATAAGCAAACATAAGCACCTAAAGCCTAAAAAATGTCACCAGTGTTCAGGTGACACTGTAGAAGTAGGATACAAGGAAACTAACCTACCAGAGAAGAGTTCTAGCTAAAATATTTGCTTATGGATGATGTGTTTGTAATTAAGAAAACTGCCTTATAAACCATCCCATAAAAGGTACCCATGGTGCCCAATGAGTTCTAAACATAGCCAAAACCTGAAGTTAGTAACCAAGCCTGAAGAGTCATACTTTTCAAGCTGTACCTAGAAGTATTGCTTCCAACAAAACTCTGATTCAACAGATATGGATTCTGTGTGCCCTCCCACAACCAGCCAGGACATGGGCTCATTGTGGTATAGTATATTTTAGTGGGACAGGAAGAGACATCTAAGGGTATTGTTGTCTTTAAGTAGAACCCATGAGGCTTGGAAGAGTAAAGGAGGAATCTATCCTTGAAAGGCCTTCCAGGCAGCAGAAAATGTGGTATACCCTGCTCCCTTATGGCAGTGGGGCAGAGAGTAGGCAATTCTTATGTAAATATGTAACATAGAATCAGGTAAATGTCTAGCAGTTACTTATCCACCCACCTACTCATCCCTCATCACCAATTCACCCATATCCCAAGTATTTGTAATTATGGTACCCTGGACACCAAAGTTTGCAACATATCCCTAGGTGGTCCATATACTTTTTCAATACTTTTCAGTTTTCTTGTTAGTAAAACTCTCTTTCTAGATTCATTAAAGTCTTGTCTGGGAGATTTTGTTGTCAAGGATGGAAGGCCAAGGGTAGGCAGTAAGCACACAGGAAGCCAAATGGAGAAAAATTCAATATGGTCACTGCTCAGCTACTGCTCTGTTCTAGGTAATGAAATTACTTACGACTCATCTGTACTCACTGTCTCTAATTCCCTCCTTCTTTCCCTGTTTCCCTCCTTCCTCCCACCCTTTATCCATTCTTTCAGTTCTGGAGACAAAACCAGAGCTTTGCATGTGCTGGGTAAATGCTTTACCACTGAGATACAGACCTGGCCCCATTCCTCATTAAACCCAGCCAGCTGGGCTTTCGCTTGCATCCTTACACTAAAACTGCTTGTGATAAAGATATCAACTCTCACCGCCACATCATCAAAACTAATGGATTGTACTCAATTCTACCTTACTTATTCATGTCCTCAAACTTCTCCTTGTTACATATCCTACACTGGCTCCCGTGATGTCATGTGTCTTTGATTTCAACCCCCAACCTTTACTCTTCTTGGTCTAGGTGTCTCTAGTTATTCTGCTTCTCCCTAATTATTCATGCTGAAGGCTTTAAGTCTGATTTTTGTCCTGGTTTTTATTCTGCAGTTCTCATCTGGTCTGATGTCATATAAGAACTGTACATCAAGAACTCTTAAACCAATAACTCTAAATATGCTCCCAGCTTCCAAATTCCACATAAAGCTTAAATATCCTCGGATATTTGACATCTTATGTTAACCATGCCCTGGGGTTAGGATGTAGCTCAGTAGAAACACAAGAAATGAGGTTGGTTTCCCAGCACATATACACTAAGTGTGGTGGTTCATGCCTTTTATCCCTGAACTAAGGTAGTAGATGCAGAATAATCAGAAGTTCAAGGATATTCTGACTATATATAGTGAGTTCAAGGGCAGCCTTGGATACATGAAACTGTCACAAAACAAAACATCTCTCTCTTTCACACACACACACACACACACACATACACACATACGCACGCACACCCCCCAGATAACTCAGAAGGTAAGGTATTTGCTGCCAAGCCTAATAATCTGAGTTTGATCACCAGAATCCACATGGTAGAGGGAGAAAAACCCCACAAATTGTCTTCTGACTTTCTATGCACACATGAAGTAAGTTTCCTAAAAACAAAAACCTAAACTTGTATACTGACTTTCTCTATATCTGTTATATTCATGTTCTTTCTGATCACTTGAAAAAATTCCAACTTTCCAGTTCCCTGGCTCAGAAGTAAATAATTTTTTTAAAAAAATAAGTTTTCCTAGACTGGTCTCAAACTCATAGGCTCATATATTTCTTCTGCTTCACCTCTTGAATAGCTGATAGTATAGGCACATATTGCCATCAAATGATGTTACTTACCAATATTATTCTCTGATCATAACTCATGTTCTGTATACCTAGTGATACATCCAGAATCCAGCTTCTGGTTATACCATGGTCTGTCTCAATTAACATCAACTTTTTCTTGAATTTCTATAATAATCTTTATGGACCCCTATTGCTATGGTCTATTATCCCAATATTTGTCAGAAATTGCTCTAAAACCTAAGTTTTGCCAGGCAATCATTCTTTGGAAAATCCTGCAGAGTTTCCCATTGCCCTCAGATTAAACCCAGGTTCTAGGTTCTGTACAATAGTCTAGGGTCCTACATGACCTTAGTTCCTGTCTTAGTTAGGGTATTACTGCTGTGAACAGACACCATGACCAACTCAACTCTTATAAGAGCAAAATTTAATTGGGGCAGGCTTACAGGTTCAGAGGTTCATTCATTATCATCAAGGCAGGAACCTGGCAGCATCCAGGCAGGCATGGTACAAGAGGAGCTGAGAGTTCTACATCTTCATCTGAAGGCTGCTAGAAGACCACTTGCTCCCAGGTAGCTAGGATGAGTATCTTAAAGTCCACGCCCAAAGTGACACACCTACTTCAACAGGGCCACACCTTCTAATAGTGCCACTCCCTAGGCCAAGCACATACAAATCATCACAGTCCCCATCCTCAGTTACTTTATAGTCTCACTACCCTTAAGTCACTGCTCCAACCAAGCTGTTTTTCATGTCCAGCCTTTGCAGTGGCTGTGTCTTTGGCTGGAGTGCTCGTTCCCTAGAAGCTTCATGCTTAACCCCCCCCCCCCCCCGACAATGTCTTTGCCAAAATGTCCCTTACAATCATTTTAAATGACACTGCTATCATTCACTATCACTCACGAGTTTCACTCTGGTCTTTTCTTTGCATATAACTCTCTACTTTCTAATGTACCATGCTATTTACTGAATTATTATTTGTGTGATTTACTATTTGCCTCCACCAGATGGACTGTAAATTTCACATGGATGGAGATTTGGGTTTGTTTTGTTCATTGTTTCATCCCTAGTGTTATGGATGGTGGGTAGTATTTCATACATGCTCTTGTCTTGAATAAATGGAGGTGAAAATAACCCAGATGTGTAAGGAAGACCGAGAATTCCACAACAGACACCTGGCACCAGGGAGGAATTGATGGAGGACATGAGGCTCATTCCCCTCCAAATTGGTAGCATTGTACATGACATCTGATTTTTTAAATGATGTATCAGTGATTACAGAGTAAAGCTTGGCTTCATTAATGATAAAAATCTACTGATGCTCTTGAAAAGAAAGGCTCAGTGCAAAGAGCATGTATGAAAACATGATCTTGTCAGCCTTGTGCAGCCAAAGAATGAAGAGAGAAACATGTGGTTCACAAAACTATCAAACTGACTGAATCAGAGCTTAGTTTCCTTTGGATACACTTGTCTAAGCACATGTCTATAATAACTTGCCATAGACCAGAATCAGAATCAACCCCAAACAACAAATGACTATACAATGAGTAATCTTCTTCATTTAATTTCCTGGAAAAATTGAGATTGTAGATACACAGAACAAACCAACAATTCCCACATGTTAGGCATGGGGGGAAGAGGCTGATGATGAATGGTCACCTGGTTCAAGGGAATTTCTTGGGGTATTAGGACTGGCTTGTTTCCTGGTTTGCATGCTGATGAGAAGAGTCTTCATGTATATTAAAATTCTTAGAACTGTGAACCAGAAAAAGTTGAATATCACTACATGTAAATTTGTTTAAAATGACATCCCCCGTTGACAAAATACTGCTGATGCATTGCTAAAGTCTAAGCTGGGAGGCTACATGGTCGTAAATTTGAAATAAAAGGGAAGCTGAATGGTCTCTGGGCTCCTCGTGATGCTTACATTGAGCATCTTTAGATGATCAAGGAGGACTCCTCTGGGTCCAGATACTTACATTTGTCCAGTCATGCACTACTTGCCAATGGAAAGTTCTGGGAATGTGTTTACTCTATGATGCCGTTTGTTAATCCCACTCTGCTCGAGATGGCTGGTCATCTCTATGTGTGCTGTTAACTAACAAGTAAAAGAGGTGTACAGCAGTCATATAGCCCCTGCACTCATAACAGGCCTGATAGTCTCAGGAAGTGCAAGTGCTTCGATCTGCTTTGCCTTTAAACTTCCTTACTTCAGGTTTCTATTAACTGGTTCTTTTATAAGAGGCCAGTTTCCTGAAATTACATCGGGTTTGATACTTGCTTAAAGCACAAGCTGTTGTCTTTTGCGAGCCCCATTTACCCCACCTCATATTTGTGCTCCATTCGAATTCCAAATTAATATATGGTATTAATTTAATAAACCTCATTTTGTGAGCTTAAAGTCATTGTATCTATTAGTATGGTAATACCTTATTTTTGTGTGTATCTTACAGTTGGCCACCTACTTTTATCTGTGCAGCATCTTTTCATCTCTTAATAAGAAGTGGAATTGACATTCAGGTAGTATCATTTCCATTTTAAGAATTCTGACTCAGAGATCTCAATTGGTTAAGTAACTTTCTCAAGGTCACATGACCCATCAGACAAGCAGTGGGAGAATTAGATTCCATTAAATGCATGAGGTCAGTCATCTTCACTTCTTTTATGAAAAATGAATCCTCGTACCATTTTATGTGACTCTGAAACCTATCAGCATACAATCGTGTTGTTTGCCTTGTCCTTTAAAACGTGGGTGAATACTAAGTAACACAGACATTTGACTCAATTACCATATGAAATCCCATATGCTCTTCAGCACCAAGTCATACTTACATTTTTATTTATCCTACAAGAGGCTATTTTGTAAGTGTTGTAGGATGCCCTCCCTGGTCACCAGAATCACACCCATTTTATAGGTTGCCTTCTAGACTTTAACAAGTTGAGAAATTGGACGTCTATGTAAAATACCAATCAGAATGCCATCCACTTAGTGGGTAAGTGTAGGTGGTTTAGCTACACATCTTAGACACGTTGTAAAGTCTTTGCTCAGGAAGTTTAAAAGCCAATCAAGTTCTCCTGAAAGCAGATTCTTCAACAGCAAGGCTTGTGGAGGGAACTGAAAAAACTGAGTTAGGGTTTTGGGGTCCATCCCCACTCTTGAAGCCGACACTGTATATGTACAGCTCCTATCAGAGACATCGCTTTCCAAGAAGAAGTGCCACGATAACATACACCTTGTACATGCTTCATACTCAAGTCACAAAGACCTATTCTCCATCTCCCAATACTACTCCTAAAATTTACTCAGCTTTCCTCTCCTGATTGGGAGGACTCTCAGGAATGACTGTGAGAAAAGCTAGGGACCATAAAAGACATCAGGGCAGACAGGTACATCCAGCAGAAATGTGTCATTTGGCCTTTTGATGCTTCCTCTGCCCCATCCTTTCTCTTTAGGTTACATGTCAGCTGTCATGGCAGCCCTTTCTAGCTCTTGATTTTTAATATATCAGACTTCTTCTAGCTTAATGCCTTTGCTTCTGTTTATCAACAACTATCCCCTAGGCACAGTATTATATTGTTCAAAGTGTGTTTCAAGCGATGCCACCCACTTCATATCTGAGGGGACAGAAGAAACTGTACTTTATTCTGGACTCCACCTTTTATCCAGCATTCTTGCAACACTTCTCACCCTTATTCCACAGCTGAGTATAATCCACTGCCTGCCAGATGAAAGATCCCAAGGGTACTGGTTCCTATACATGTTTGGGTTTTCATTAGAAATCCAGAAAAGTACCTGATGCTTACTAAATGCTTGATGAATATCTTTTGACTACATAAATAAATAAATGCTGTTTGAGAATTCATAATATTGATATAATAGAGGAAACAAAACCAATGAAATCCACAAGCTGATTCCATAATGATGAATGAAACCCCTTTGTTTCAGGAAATCTCCTGTCAGACTTCACTCAGGGCCCTTGGTTTGTGAGTCACCTGATCTACATGATAATTTCTCTCTCAAGATCATCTATTCAGAAGGGTGCATTTTCTGTCCTTTCTTTGATAAACTTACCTGAGTCTGATTGACTGTTTGTCCAGCTCGTGCATGTATGTGTGCACTCACATACATGGGTCAAGCCCATCATTTGAAAAATGTACGTCATTCTAGAATGTATGATTCTCACCAATCTTGAAATATATTTGGGTAGAGAGATTTTCCTTACTCAGTCCTGTGTCTTCATGTTTGGGTGTCTGAATTACCCCAGCGGTATCTGTAGTCCACCTCCCGAACTCATGCCTTCTTAGCTTTCTTAATAACAAAGCCTATCAGAGTAGACAGTGAAATATTATAAATTCAAGTGATATCCATCTATTAGACAGCCATCTCTTTCTCCTGAAACACCTTCTGTCTTTTTTAGAGGTCATTCTCCAAATATGTACTAAGGTGTTTTTTATCTTAAATCTGATCTAATCCAATTCAAATAGTGCAGTGAAATTATGAGAAAGCAACGGATAAAACTCAGTTGGTTGTTCAGATTTATTTTCCTTCAAATATTCAATTTAGTTTAAAAGAATTGAATTCATTTGCCATGTTCTCTTTGGGAAGCATTGTGAGAAGTATAATTTAAAACTGCACTCTCTTTTGCATGGTCTCTGCAAAAAATAAAAGGGGGCTCACAATTCGTGTTTCTCCTATAATGAGGGCTCTGTTCTGTCTGTCTGCCTCTGTGTGAATTGCTCCTTCAGACAGAAAGTTAAAACTATAATGAGTCAAAATTCTCCCAGGGCCCAAACTGCTCCTAGGGAGTAAATGAGACATTTTTTCATCCTTAACTCTTTCAGACCCCCAGACACTCTGGAAAAAGTTGCTAATGGTTCAAGAAACTCATTTTTTCTTGAGTCAAAGCTGTCTCATTAGCTAATGGTGAGTGATCTCTCCAGATCATTTTTTTTCCAAATTAAAATGCCTAGTTTAGATTCTAGCACCAGCAGCAGCAGCAGCAACAACAACAACAACAACAACAACAACAACAACAACAGAAACCACCATATTTCTCTGTCTACAGTTCTCTAGAAAGGACTGTAAGAACAATTTCCTACATAGTAAAAACTCTACTTTTGAACCTAAATAAAAATCCTTAGCAAAGGCTGACCAGCCTGAGGAACCAAACTCCGTATGCAACTGGAGAAATGGACATGGCTAACAGGAACACATCATGAACAGGGCACGTTGAATAGTTTCTTGGCCTATAAAGCGTATTCAAGGAAATAGCACAATAAACCCCAAGTGGAAGAACAGTTCTCATGGACATAACTATTTTTTATTAAAGAATTTTGAATCAAATTATTCCTTCCAAATTCTAAAACAAAGTAGAACAAATGACTTCATGAAGTAGTTTAAGGAAAAGGAATTCCAACTCAGTAGGGTTTAACAGCCCTCAACAAATTTATTAAACAAATATTTATTTAATATGTCCAAGTCAAATTTACTTTCATCAGGAAAAATATGATAAGGTAAGATTGTGGGCTGAGCACAAAGAGTGGGCTGGAAAATTGCAGAGGGGTCGGCAAGGAGGAAGTAGGATTATTAAGAAAAGAAACTCCAAGAAACTGAATATAATTTTGAATTCAGGATAAATACTGAGGACCAGACACACAGTAGATTCTTATCAAGTCTCTATTCATGCATCTCGGGAAATCGATTTGCACATTCGGGTTCGCAGCTATCTGGTTTTATATAATGTCACCTTCCTGTGCTCTAATGACTAAGATGAATGTCCCCAGCCCTGGCTATTCTGATTGGTCATTTCCTTATTTTTGTTCTGTAATACTGTTGGGGGGCTCAGCACAAGACAGATGTTGTATTCAGAAGAGTGTCAAGGATATGTTATCTCCGACAGTCTTGCAGGGAGCAAATTAGTCAGTTCCTTTTCACGATTTTAGAAGATTTACTGTTTATAAAAGCACTATTTCAATATACTTGGTGTGTGTGTAAAGGGATGTATTTGTGCCTGTGTATTTAAAAATCAACAGATATACACAGTCCAGCCTAGATTGTTATAATGCCTTCAGGATAGAACTCCAGAGAATTACTGATAATACTTAGTTTCTCATTACCTGTCAGCCTGGCGCAAGTTTGGTAGATCTTCTAGCAGACCAGGAAAATGCTTTGTCGATAGCACAAAATATTCAGTCCATGCTGGGAATATAATAGAGCTGGCCAGCTTAATCTCATAACGTAGTTCATTTTAAATTTTTTGTGTGCATGGATGTTTGTATATGTATGTGTAAGTATGTGTGTGTATATTTGTGTAATATTTGTGTAAGTGAGAGTAACATACAGGTAAGTGTATGTGCATATGAACAAACTTGGATGTCAACCTTCCTCAGCACTGTGAAATTTGCTGTTTTTTCCTGAGACAGATCTCTGGCTGACCCGGGTTTGCTGAGTGTGACAAGTGGGGGTCTGCCTGCCACTGACTCACAAGTGCTGGGACTGCAAGCCCACAGGGCTGTGCCTAGCTTTCCATTTTTCCATGGGTTCTAGGGATTTAACTCAGGTCCTCAGGCTTGCATGGTGTGCTGGATAGTTTTATGTCAACTTGACACAAGCTAGCATTATCTAAAAAGAAGATAACACCTCCGTAAGATCTAGCAAAGAGCATTATCTTATTTATTTATTGATTTATTTATTTATGTATTATTTATTTATTCATTTATTCATTCATTCATTTAGACAGGATTTCTCTGTGTAGCTTTGGCAGTCCTGGAACTCTCTTTATAAATCAGGCTGGCCTCGAACCCACAGAGATCCACTTGTCTCTGCATCCTGAGTGCTGAGATTAAAGGTGTATGCCATCAACGCCCAGACATCAGGAATTTTGTTAATTAGTGATAGATGGGGAAGGGCCAACTTATGTGGATGAGGTCATCTCTGGGCTGGTGGTCCTGGGTTCTATGAGAAAGCAGAGTAAGCTGTGAGGAGTAAGCCAGTAAGCAGCACCCCTCCGTGACATCAGCTCCCACCTCCAGGTCTCTGCCCTAACTTCCTCTGATGCTGGATTACAACATAGAAATGTAAGCTGAATAAACCCTTTCCTTCCTCGCTTGCTTTTGGTCATGGTGTTTCATCCCAGCAATAGAAACACTGACACAGACCATACAGCAAGCACTTTACCAACCTCAACTCCCACTGGCTTCTCCTGTAGCATCTTATTGTCACAAGCAAAGCAAGAGGTCCTTCTGGAGGTACAGTTCACCATGTGCTTCCTTCCTTTTAATACCACCATGAAAAACAGAAATACAGTCTTAGTGGCATCTTACAACCTAATAGTTCTAGTCACAATGTAGATATAGATAGGTCAAGTTAGTTTCATTTAAATATGTATTTATCATTTGGTTTGTTCATGCTGATCCCACAAGTCCTGTTTAAAGAATTTTCCTCTCCCTATCCCTGAATTTATTAGATGTGGAAGTCAGAATTACCTTGTTCATTGAGATTATTTTAGGTCACCATGAAGCCATTTCCACCCATACTCTTTCTACAGGGGAATAATCACTTTATGTGCTTCTAAGTTCCAATAAGAAAATTGTTGTACAAGATGACTTTATAAATTCAGAACGTGAAATGAAGATTTCTTCTGTCCACAAATAACTATTGAGAAACTTGAGACACATCTTTCTGAAAGAGAATGCTCTACCTCTCATAATACCCAAAAGGAAATTTCTATGAATTAATGCAGTGATAAATACTGCAGATATAGCCTCTCAATATATAGTAACATGCTGTTTTCTAATTAGGATGCAGCAGGATCCACAAAACCTTTCTTTCATATTAACAGCCAGAATTAGAATATCATTTAAAAGACGACACGCAGGCACATTCTCCTATCATGTATTTTCAGTGAAAGCTGACTAACTTTTGCTTAGAATGTAATGGAATTATAGAATGACTCTGACTGAAATAACCAATTTGCTGGTAGTGTTGTAAGTCAGTGAGTAGCAGATTTTCTTCTTTCAATTTTGTTATTGTTTAGGAGATCATAGAAAATGAAAACTCAGATACAAATTTAAAATAACTCTGGGGTTCAGAGCTAGTTTCTACCAAATGCAATTTTGCCAGGACATAAAGGAATTTATAACTTTTCACTGTGCAACTAGTTGAAATGACCATAAATCCAAGAAGTAGCCAACAGAGTTATGGAAGGCTTACTTCAAGGGTAGCAGTGCATAATAAAGTGTTCAATGGGACTGGTACTCATTTCCTCTGGACCAAAGCATGTCTTCAGTTTGAGGCTGTTACTAGTGTGTTTATTGAAAGTTAGGGGGATGGGGCAGGGAAGAAGGGAGGTAAGTGGGCATTTTGTTTGATATTTCTTGCAGGGTTGGGGAAATGGTGAAACACTGGGAAGAATAGCTAACTGATGATTTGATTCTATGCACCAAATGGTTCACCATAAAAAATAATTTCATTGGCATGGTATTGAAGATGGTGAGAATCTGAGAATGCTAAGCCTACCTGAACCTGAGCTTAATGTGGCCCACAGATGACAAAGCCTGTTTCCAAGTTATCAAAGGTGCCATTTTGCAGAGAGTCCTTTTACCAGAAAGTAGATAACAGGCAGAGCAACCTGCCTTGGGTGCTAATTTCTAAAGCTGGAGGAAAGGACCCTTTTCAATTGCAAAGTTACCCATCCAAGCTCAAGGATGGGCTGAGAGAGACTGGGGGATGGGAGTGGAGGGCCTATACTCTAAGAGTACAATATCTTGGAATTTGTTTTTCAGCCTTGATTCCCAAAACTACAAGTGCCGGGGCTCAGTTATTGATAGGACAAATTCCACTGAGTCAGTTCAAGGGTTGAAAGACTGCACAAGCCTGGTCTCAGGAGAATAACTGTCATAGTTTGAGTAGAGGCTCACTTAAAAACACAAACTCTCCAAATGAACTGATGTCCAAACTGCTCTGTCTTGAATCATGGGAGCCATCAGTGCCTTGCATCCTGGAGACCTGCATTTAGGCCTGCATCTTTTCAGCTATGTGTCCGAAGTCTGTGAAAAGTCTGTTTAAGTGTAAACTTCATACCAGAATGCCAGACATTTTGACATAATGAAACTATAGATTTTTATTCTTAAAAAGTGAAGAAGATAACCAAGAAAAATTTTAATGTTAGTCCTTAAATTTAAAAACAAAAACAGAAACAGAAACGCTTACATTTCTTTTGTTGCCATGTCTCTAGGAGAACGAAGCAGCAGGGGTGACTCACACTCATGGGATCATAAGTCTTAACTGTCATTCTTTCTTCTTTCACTTACAACAGAGGTCTCATTTTGTGGATATATGTAAACTCCACAGATAGATGATAGATAGATAGATAGATAGATAGATAGATAGATAGATGATAGATAGATAGATGATAGATAGATGATAGATAGATGATAGATAGATAGATAGATAGATAGATAGATGATAGATAGATAGATGATAGATAGATGATAGATAGATAGATGATAGATAGATAGATGATAGATAGATGATAGATAGATAGATAGATGATAGATGATAGATAGATGATAGATAGATAGATAGATGATAGATAGATAGATGATAGATAGATGATAGATAGATAGATGATAGATAGATATATAGATGATAGATAGATGATAGATAGATGATAGATAGATAGATAGGTAGATAGATGATAGATAGATGATAGATAGATGATAGATAGATCGATAGATAGATAGATAGATGATAGATAGATGATAGATAGACAGACAGACAGATAACAAGCAGATAATACTTCCTTTTGCCCTTCGGGAAATCCACTCATTATTTTAATTTGTACTCCATTTTCCTCTTCAACTCAACATGTAAGAATCGAAAGTAGAAAGCAAAGAAGTTTTCCACGAGTGCTTTGAATGCTGAGGCTCTGCTACCCTGCTACTTTCTATCCTACCAATCCATCAGGCAGGATATACGGGCTCTTCTGAACTTAACTTCCTGTGTTTGCTCAAATGGGAGACAACCAGCTAAGCTATAACTGAGTCCTGAAAACTGAGCCTGCACCATGGGTTACAGTACACAGCAGGTCAGGGTGACTTCTAGAGTTAGAGTGAATAAACAGATGGTCATTCCCCATTCAGATAGATCTAGTCTCCTTGTATTCACCATCTCCCAAACACATTGCCTACCCATCACCTTCACAGCTTTGGTCCGACCTGTGTATCCCCTGAATGATGACTTACCTTGTTCATTTAAAGTGACTACTTTCAAAAACCTTAACTAAACAAGTTACTTTGATCCTAAGCAGAGACTTGGAGATCAGGGTTCTGACAAAACATTTTTTTCTATGTTAAGGTTGAAATGACAGCCACTAAAATGTTCATCTCTTAGCAGAATTAAAGACAGGAATAGATTCATGGCTTCCAAGCAGGAAGTTGATACATTGAAGGACAGCTCAGTGCCTCATGGTGGTTCTGTCTTGATTGTGGTGGCCACATAAATTTGCATGTTATGAAATTAAATCAACAAATCACAGAGGTTTTCTTCTTTTCTATTTTTTTCAATGAATGAAATTATTTAAAGTTAGCAGACTGTCCTTGTCAGCTTCCTGATACGCACGCACGCACACACACACACACACACACACACACACACACACACACAGTGTTCCCATTGGGGACAATTAGGCAAGGAGTATGCAAAGTTTCTCTGTAATGTTTTTTCTTTTTTTGCAACTATATATGATTTTGTACTTATGTTAAGATAAAAACAATAAAAAACATTCTCTGTTAAATCTGACTTTCAGACAATTGCTAAATATGTGTGTGTGTATACGTGCACGTGTGCTTGTGTGTGTGTGTGTGTGTGTGTGTGTGTGTGTGTATAATACCAAGTTCTCTCTCTGTGTTTGTGTTCACTGCAGTATTTGGGATACATTTGTTCTAAAGTGTTTTTGTTGTTTGTCTGAGATGAAGCTTTGGTCAGGCATAGTATATTTGCTTGCTTGTGAGAAGAGGGCTCTATGTACTCAGGCTGGCCTAGAACTTGAGGTCTCCCTGCCTCTCTACCTTCCCTTCCGGTATTAGGAATACCGGGCACCATCACACTGAGGAGACATCTTGCATTTTATATGATAATCATGCATTTAATCTGAAATAGAAAGCAGAATAGCTTTGTAAGTGCATTACTGACAGAGAAAAATCACATGCAGATGACAGCTTCAGTGGTATCCAATGGTTGTATTTTACTCTGCTCCAAATAAGCTCAACAGCGAGGGCCAGTCTCTTCCTGTCAAAAATCAGCTCCCCTATTTTGTGTAACATTAGCTTGACACATTCTAGCATTTCTTTGGGTCAGTGGTCTATGCCTTCTCTCTCCATCTTGCTCTGTACTCTTGTCTAAGAAGTTACCTTGCAAGTCCATCTCCCTCGTACTTGTGCATCCTGCATCGTACAGAATACAACAGCACCTGTGCCTACATGCATTAGCTCTGTAGTCATTGTGTGGCAATGTGTGCTGTACAGGATGTAGACTATTTTCCTGACTCTGAAAATAGACAACCACAAGTAACTTTAAAATGGTTGCCAGAGTAAGCAGTGTGGTTTAGGGAGATTGCTCTTGGATTGAGGCACTCTGGGTGTGATTCTGGCCTTTGTCACTTATCAGACCTGAGAATTTGAAAAGGACCCTTAGCCTCTCCAAACACTGACTTTTTCCTTATGCAAAATGGGCATATTTACATCCCCATGGGTAATGCCCTAGAAAACACAGTGCTGTCTGAGAAAGCGCATAAAAAGAGACTGGCTCCTCACAACCTGGTATTGTCCTCAGTCTCCAGCTATGTGAACAGGGGAGTCTCTGAAACTGTTCAAGCCAAGACTGACACATCATTCACTCCATCAGATTCTATGACTTTCCATCAGGTCTCTCAAGAGAGGGAATCATGGTATTTTTTGCTAGAGAAGCAATTTTAAAGTGATAGACACAATCATTCTTAAATTGTTTATGTCTTTGTACTTAGATCATGGTTCCTAATCATTTTCAAGGTAGTTTAGTTTATCCATGTTCATTTTTTAAATGGAAAGAATCTTGAAATAATGTTTTCCCAGGATATTCCAGATGAAAATCTTGATAGTTTTCTTTGAAAGTTAATATTAAAAATATCAGATTAATTTGAAAACTGCCTTCTCCAGTTTCTAGATGCACCATGTCCGTTTTAAGGTAAGAAAAAAACATTTCCTGATGATTTTCAGATTATAAAGCTTAATACTTTAAACTCACGTTTTAAGATATCTATAAATCCTTTTTACTATATAATTCCTAATTTTCACACACATAAAAATCCTCAAAAATCTTGATGAAAAGGTATAAAGAGAAAAGAATGATTTTTATAGCTTTGGAAAGAGAGACATTGTTAACTGACAGGACCAAATGTCATCTCTGAGGTCAAAGGAATGAGAAAGTGTGTGTGTGTGTGTGTGGTGTGTGTGTGTGTGTGTGTGTGTGTGTGTGGTGTGTTTGTGTGTGTGTGTTATGTGTGTATGTGTGTATGCTACCACTCATTTGATTTGATCTAAAGAATAAAAGAGTTAGGAAATTGCCCACCATCATAGAATGAATAAGTAGTAGAGTCAAATTCTAAGCCATTTCTCTTTGAATACACTAGCAGATCTTTAGCTATCTCCTAAAGTATAATAATGATAGCAGAGTAATATTAAGAAATGTGGCATATGAAGATCCTCTCTTATTCTTATTCCCACTGCCATCAGAGACCATGAACATCACCTCTCAATTTAAGTACAGATGTAGATGCTGTCCATTATCACTAGGGAAAACCAAATGAGCTCTTAGGAACATGGTTAGCATGCCAATCATCACCAATCTTGGAAATTGTAGCTCTGAGGACAAGTGTTATCTTTGCACTAAAAAAGATGGCATTCATTTAAATAAAATAGAAGGTTCTTGCTCAATCATAACCCAGTTCCACTACAGGCACCTGTCATTAACCCAGCACATAACTCTTGCATTCAGGCTGAGTCGTGCTTTAGAAAAGCAGCCAGATTATTAAACATTCATACATGTATTGAGTAGAGATTTATTTTTTTCAACCACTCATTCCTCACAGACAGAAAAGGTAAGGTGTGTATTGAAGAAGGAACTGTTTCCCCAGGACAGTTCAAAATGGGTGGAATACAGCAATTTCCTTACAATTGCATACTTTCTTAGCTTATTAAATTTTGAAGAGGTTATCAATTTGGAATATAACCTAAAGAGTTTATGTTTCATAATTTTACTTTATTGCTGAAATATTTATGCAAATATTCAGTGTAGGAAGATGCTGCCAGATGGAAATGCAGTAGTTGTGGACTCCTTCCTGGCATTTCCGACAGAATGTATAATATCGAATCACTTTATGCTAATGTTTTGCAATGAAATACATATTTTATAGCCACTTTGAAAAGCAAATTTAAAAGATCTGAAAACTCCCCAAATCATGCCAATGTAAAGTAAACTAATATAAAAAGAAGGAGTTGGATAGATAAATTACAGCCATGCCTGATCAACTGGATTTTGGTTAAAGTAATGAACCATTTCTTTATACCTGTTGTGTGAACACACATTGATATTTAGAAATAGAGCTGTGTTTTGTCAGGGTTAATATTAACCCCAAGATCTCATGACACCTGAATGAAGACCATCCCCAGCCCATTTCCTCAAACCCATTTTCATCCAGTAGAAATCTGTGATGTGGGTTTGAGGAATTTGTTGCATCCAAGCCTGAGCGGAAAGCTTGAACTATGCACAAGTGACTTTGAATCTTGAGAGGATTAACTTGGTTTTTATCAAAGATCATCTCGTGCTAATGCTCGTTCACCACAGCTTATCAAGTGAGTTATACTGCCACACTTTATAGCTTGTCAGAATCATGACCGTATCCTAAGCCCGTCGTTACCAAAGCCTGTGCTCAGAATTCTCAGACCTGTGAAATAGTATTAGAATGCATAGCTTTCTCACTGAGTTCATGGAACTCTTTCCTCTTTACATGTCGGGGTATATTTCTTCCAGGATTAAAAAACGAAAAGCATTGAATTTTGAAAGGTGATTCTTGACAATGATTTCAATTTATGTTCTCCATTTTGAGCTATTTCACCACTAATTATGACTCAGAGATTGAATCTGGGCAAGAAAAAAATCTTTCTTGTGAATGATTAAAATGATAAATCCCAAAGCTTGATTAAATTGACCATTTTGGCTCACTTCCGGGCCTAAATATACTCTAGAGCATTTTCTTGTGTCCCATCTTCCCCAGTCCCAAAGATATTAAAGAACAGCAAACACATCAGTGCCACTGGGATTTTTGCAGATAACAGAATATTGAAATCCAGTAGAACTGATTGAAAGATATTGCTGAATTCCCTATTAATCAAATATATTACACTGATAATAAAATTCATTGCATTTGGAACTAGTCATTATTGCCACTCATGAAACTCCAGTTTTGCAGGCAGGTGTGAAGTAGCTTTGTAGCATTGGAGAATTGGCTGGTGGATGTGGAGTGTCTACTAAGACTAGTTTATAGTATGACGCTTCAACTCAGATAATTTCCATCTGACATAATTATGTGCAAAGACTGTAATTCATGATTGCTCACGATCACTTTCATCTGTTCACTCTCACTGGAAGGCACTTGTCAGAACAGCCGCTGCTTTCTGGCCTACCCCTTTTCCTTTCCCCAGAGCCCACAGACACAAAACTACTTTCTATGTATAGCTTATGGTCCTATTGCATACTTCTGCAACCTGACATGGGGGCTGTATGGGGTATCTCTGTGGAGGGCAAAATGTGTGAAGAACTCAGATACAGCCAGTTGAATGTGAAGCCACGAGAAAGTAAGGGAAGACCAACAGACTCTTCCAGCCTGTCTTATTAGAAGCCCTGACCACCACTGTAAATGAGCCCCTGCCCAGCACTGGGTTCATCTTTTGA
The DNA here is from genome assembly GCA_019843965.1 of Rhynchomys soricoides. NCBI lineage: Eukaryota > Metazoa > Chordata > Mammalia > Rodentia > Muridae > Rhynchomys > Rhynchomys soricoides. The sequence continues at coordinate 21,150,968 of JADRCH010000009.1, forward strand.
CAATTTGCACTTAAAATCACTTTGCATTTGCAAATCCCAAACTGAGATCCTAGAGATTTTATTTATCAATGAAGAAATAGGAGTCTACTTCTTTCCTGAGAATGCAGACATTAAACTTTTACACAAAATTCTTGCTCACGCCATTAGAATTCTAGGGTGCATTGCTATACAGTACACTCACACACACCAGTGACCACAACAACTTCACCCATGCACATCAATGACCTCAGCAGCTTCCCTCACTGAGACAAGATGCTGTGGGTGATTATTCTTCATAATAAAATTACTATTCTCAACAGTGCACAAACCCGAGCTAGTGCAAAGTGAATCATGTGGCTGCCGACACATTTGAGGTAAATTAGGAATCACCATCTGGCACAGAGTGTCTCTTCTTAAAATTGCTCTCTCCTTTTTTAATTAAAACGTGTTTTAATTAAAAATAGACATGTCAGAAGTGCCGTATATCAATTACATGACTGACAATATGCTTACATTTTTTTTCTAAAACATATGAACCAGGAATGGGATGTCATGTCTCACGACAACAATGATATACAGCATAGGGAAAGTGAGGTTTGCTGCCAGGAGCCATTGTGGCCATGTCAGAACTCAACCAAATATTTTCTGGAGTATTTTATTGCTTTGAAAAAGAACATTAAAACGATGTTTTCTACTCTTTTTATGCAAATATTGGGGTTTTCATTCATCACTCACCATGAATGGTTTGCAAAAGCTCTCAAACGTTCTCAGCAGTCTAGTGAGTGAAACTGGAAATTCCAAGACATATCCTTATTGCCCAATCCTTGGAGTGTATGTGTATGGGAGCATGCATGTGTGTGTGTGTGTGTGTGTGTGTGTGTGTGTGTATGTGTGTGTGTGTGTGTGTACTCACGTGCATGCATGCATACATATGTACCCTTGAATATAGAAACCACAGGTCAATCTCTCATGTTTTTCAACAGGAATCATCTATATTGTTTCTTTGAGTCAGGTTTTCTCACTATGATCTAGGGCTTGCCAACTCTGGTAGGCTGTCTGGCTAGGTTGCTCATTTCTGCCACCCCAGTGCTAAGATTACAAGTGCAAGCTTTTACATAGGCTTAGGGACTGAACTCAGGTGCTCATGCTTGTGTGGCAAACACGTTCTCTCTTCAGCTAACTCTTCTTGAATGAGCTATCTCTTGAGCCCCTTGGGCTCCCTTTGAGCACCTTCGGGTCCCTTTCCAGGACTAAGAAGCACAAAACAGTAAGTGCAGCAATGTGATGGGGAGATTGTGGTTCGTGACAGTGAGAGGTGAATATTAAACCCACAGGAAGGGTAGGTGGTACCCCCCATGTGTATGAGAGAGGGGGGGACAGAGAGAGACAGACAGACAGAGAGACAGAGGGACAGAGAGACAGAGACAGAGAGGAGAGACAGAGACAAAGAGATGTTGTCAGATAGGTAAGTCTCCATGGCATTAAGAGCAGCATTTGAATATTCTCATAACTGCTCTAGGGAGTTCCATGACAATTTGGTGAGAGAGTTAAGCTCTAAGTGGTTAAAGTTTAAACACTAGTGGCCACAAATGAGACACATTTTTAGCAATAATCATGTAGTTTTGAACTTTAATTTTCTCAGTTGCCACATATGACCAGTGTCTTCTTTCTTTAAAAAATGTTCTTCTATGCTTTATCTATCAGTTTGTTTTTATTATGCTCCTCAGTGTCACTGTAACTTAGTTTAGAAAAGAAATCCTTTGTAGGATTTTTTTTTTTAAATAGGTATTTTGTCTGCGTGCAGTGCCCAAAGAGGCCTCCAGAGGTCCTCTGCTCCCCTGGATCTGTAGTGATACACTGCTGCGAGCTGCCATGTGGGTATTGCAACCTGGGTTAGCTAGAAGAACAGCTAATACTCTTTAAGCACTTTTAAGATTTGTTAATTTATTTTATGTATATGAGTACACTGTCACTGTCTTCAGACACACCCAAAGAGGGCATCAGATCCCATCACAGATGGTTGTGAGCTACCATGTGGTTGCCAGGAATTGAACTCGAGACCTCTGGAAGAACAGTCAGGGCACTTAACTGCTGAACCAGCTCGCTAACCCAGTGGTTCTCAACCTGTGGGTCGCGGCCCCCTTGGGGTCAGTGGAGACCATCAGAAAACACAGATATTTCCATCATAATTCCTACCGCTAGCAAAGTTAAACTTATAAAGTAGCAATGGAAATAGTTTTATGCTTAGAGGTCACCATAAACCATGAGGAACTGTACTAAAGGGTTGCAGCATCAGAGAGGTTAAGAACTACTGCTCTTGTGCTCGAGCCCTTACTAGATTTAAATTTTCTTAGTAAACATTTCTATTTTAGAGTCATTTTACATTTACATGAAGAATATGGGGAGAGTACCGAGATCCCAGTTTCCTTCATTATTAACAAATCAAAATCATTACACCCCAGGTCCTTTTCTGAAGGAGGGAGTCCTGTCAGGGCACTACCTCGCCTTCACTCATCCTGTCTTTGTGTTCCTCTCAGCGTGGGGGTGGGGGTGGAGGTGGGGGTGGGGATCGTTTCTCAAATGTTCTTCATTTTTGATGACATGGGTCAGGTATATGGGTTCATCTTTTCCCAGAAAAGATCACAGAAAGTGCTATGTTACCATATCACATCAATGGGACTTGCTGCCAGTGCAGCACAGGCATGCTCTACAGAAACACTGCACATCCCCTTTGCTTTAGCTGACATCTAACCTTTTTTTCCCTCTAAGTTCCTGTTTTACTATTCTTAAATTACTTGTCTCCATGTAAGTTTATGTATGTATGTTCAGGGGCTTACAGAGGTCAGACAGGGTTTAGATCCCCTGGAGCTGGAGTTTCAGGCAATTCTGAGCCTCCTAATGGGGATGCTGGGAATTGAACTCCAGTTCTCTGAGAGAGCACCACATGCTCTTAACCATTAAGCCATCTCTCTCTCTACCTCCAATCTCTAAAATTTTTAGCCTAAAGTTAATAGTTTTAAAAGGTGTAATTCTTGACATAGTGTATATACTATAGTGTATATATTAATTTTAAAGATTAGTTTGAAACATTACTTTTAAGTAGAACTAATAGAATCTAATACCAGGTGATTTGATGCCTGCAACCACTAGTTTTGATTCATATTTGAAAGGGCTCTCTTGATTTGGATGTTAAGAGTAAGAATCATTACTCTCACCCTAAGAAGGGAAATTTTCAAACAGATGTCAAAAGAAGAACCCTGATAGGTATAAACATACCTAAATTAAGCTCCAGAAAGTGGCAAGTCCTTAATGAGAGAGTAGAGATTCATAGCTGAGCCACAGAGAGGGGAGAGAATGTGCCAGCCACCATTAAGCAAATATTGAGCAGCTGCTGGTGGGCTGGCATGATGGGTTATTTCCCCAGGAGGCCTATCCTTTCTGAGAATATTCATTTATCCACATATTCACTCACAGGTTTTTTGGAATTATGAAGGGAAATATGTCCAGAACTTGAAAATCAAAGGAGGAAGAATAAGGATGAATTTCTTTGAGGTCCATAAATATTGTCCCAGGCCAAACTCCCCTAAAAGGTGGGAAGTATTGTGGGACACTGAAGAACGGCTGACAGGAATACAGCAGAGACTCTCTGAGCTTTCAACTACTGAACATGGCAGCCAGCAGCAAGAGACCTCCAGGCCATTCCAGGTCCTCACCAAGCCCAGAGCAGCAAGCAGCGTTGCTTCGGACTAAGTGGGCTAAAGATATCGCCCCGCTGCAGAACTAAAGGGACAAGTCTAAATAAGGAAGACAACTCCCTGTTGACACAAAAGCCAATGGCAGCTGGGCTGTAAGCAGGGAGATATCTCCTGTAACTCCAGAACGTGGCAGCTGAACTCTAAAGCACAGGAAGGCTTCTGGAATCTTTCCATTGCTTTGACAGGAAGCCCAGTTGAAAGGAAAGCCTGGGTCATCCCTCTCATGCATCTGCAACCAGGTAGAGAGACAGGTGCAGGGAACCCCAAGTCTGATCAAACCTAGTTCAGAGCCACAGTGTGAGCTCTGTAGAAAAGGGGTGTTATTCTTTCTTCACGCTCTGCTGATTGCTTATATAAAATGGACACACACACACACACACACACACACACACCACAATGTACAAAAAAAAATAGTAAGAAAATAAGACTCATGATAAAGGAAAGAATCAACAAATATAGATTCCAAACTAGCCCAGAGGTGTGGATTTTCCATGTGAGGTGAAAGTAACTACATTCACCTCATAGGAAAGACTAGAGTATGGGTAGACAGCAGAATGAAGGAGTGAGCAATTAGATAGTTTGATTCACTTACTGCATACAATATGAATTTTATACTGTGAAATCCCCATTCATCTAATTCTCTGTAAAAATGTAAATTATTTTAAAAGTTATGTCCTGTCTATAAAAATTACAGTATTTTAAATATTTCACTTGTTATCATTTTAATTATCATCATTATTGTGGGTGCTGCATATTTGATGAAAACAACAAATTTTGAAAGATGGCTATTAAAGATCAAGTTATTTTTATTGAAATAATATCATTTGTGAGCTGAATCAAATCATTTTTTCCATTTGATTGTCTATTATTGAGTAAGAATTACCTCTTATCAGAACAAGACATGGCTTATCCAGTGATTCTTTTTCTATTTATCATTTTTAATAAGCCTGAAAATCTATATGAGAGTAGATAAAGGTTAATTTGTTGAGCAAGTCATTAAAAATTAGACTCTTACAACCCCAGCATCTGTCATCAAATAATATGTTTATCTAACAATTGATGACGGTATTGGATCATCTTTAACTTTATTGAAGGCAAATAATTAAACACTATATGACTTGTAAGCTATTTGTTACTCCATGTCTTAGTTAGGGTTCCTATTGCTGTGATGAAACACTATGAACAAAGCAAGCTGGAGAAGAAAGGATTTATTCAGCTTATACATTTACAGCACAGTTAAGCATCAAGGGAAATCGTGATAGGAACTCAAACAGGACAGGAATCTGGATGCAGGAGTTGATGCAGAGGCCATGGAGAAGTGCTATTTACTGACTTGCTTCTCATAGCTTGTTCAACCCACTTTCTTATAAAACCCAGAACTGCCATCCCAGTAATAGCACTACTCACAATGAACTGGGCCCTTTCTTGTCAATCACCAATTAAGAAATTGCCCTACAGGCTTGCCTACAGCCTAATCTTATGTAGGCATTTTCTCACTTGAATCTTCCTTCTCTGATGTTTCTAGCTTGTGTCATGTCTTGCCAGTAACCTAGTTATCAGACACAGTCTTTTTCTTAAAATAAACATCATTAACATCTTTATCTTGGAGAGTCAGGGGCAGGTAAATGTGCACACAATTTGGGATGGGTGGAGGATGCATATTTTTAAGTCGAAAGGTAGTTATGGAAGGAGAAGGAATGTTCTCAAGCATTCATTGCGGAGAATGCTTAACAGAAAGGCAAAATTCTGTGAACTTTAGTCCATTAAGTTCCACCCATGCCCTCCCAGTCTATGGCAAGTATTTTTGTAGCTGCTCTTTGAGTGTCATGGACTTGAAACACCCATTAGGTGAGTAACTGCATAGACTGCATGCCTCTCTCAAATGTCAGGGAAGGGGATGCTGTTCTTAGATATCTGAATCACTGCCTCAAATACAGCTTTGTGTTTTGTAGACAACAATGATTTCCATCTGTGGAGGAAAAATTCACAATTCTCTTCTTACCTCCGGGGGACATATCTTGAAAGAGTCAGTAGTTATGAGGAAGGTGATGCTCATGACCTTGGGTGGACTTTTAAAAGCACATAGGCAGAGACAAACTGCAATGCTCATTCATGCAGAAACAAGGAGTGTCTTTCTTTACCAAAATAGCAAGAAAACAGATGTGTGATCAGACATCGCAACGCTGTCTGTCATACTAGTAAAAAGCACTATGGGTTTTTCCTTACAATTATGTTATATTTGGCAAAGACAGTATTTGTCATTTTGAAGATTTTGGGAGCCTTTGTACTTTCTGAAATGGCTCAAGATGGCAATTCTTTGATGTAAAGGGTGTGGATACAACAGAAGAGGTACAGAGCTAGCTTAATTTGACTGTTTCATAAGCTACCTGTGGATATCTATGGAGCCCAAGAATATTCACATGGTTGGCTGTCAGTGTCAGGAAATTACCCAACATGGATAATGCTATCAAAATGAAGCAAAATGAAGTTCCATGCTTTTTCCTCAAATAGAAGCTATCTCCAGAGTATATGGGTTCAGGTTTCCAGTGGAGTATCTTTGACTGGGAATTGTAATACACTCAATGTATGTTCTTTAAGCACAGACTTTTATATTTGCTAAAAATAAAAGCACTGATGATATTCCAATGTGCTGAAAACAAGTCTAAGTCATAGAACCTAATATCCTACTAGACTATTTAGATAGCTAAACAGCAGTGTGGATGGATGTGGGCTTCTATTGGTTATTACCCTGTTCCAAGCTATTATAATATTTTACCTGGGTCACAACAATAGCCTATAAGTTGATTTTTCTGTTTTCACTCCAGGAACCACACCTGTTTTACTTGCAGTGGCCAAGAATAAAGCTCATGGTCACTTTAGTTGCTTTAGAGCGCCATTCAGTATGGTCTACCATGACCTCTGTCCTCTCATCTTCTGCTCTACTCTTACTTCACTCTGTACCAGCCACCCTGAGTCTTATATGATTTCTTGACATTGCTACGTTGGCTTCTGTATGGGCAAACCCACTTGTTTCTCAGCCTACTATCTGCTATCTGCAAGGTTTACCACCATCTTTCTCAACCATGACCTTCAGAGAAGCTTTCCCTGGCTCTCCCACTTAAGACTACAGAGCTCAATAATTCCCTAATATCTTTATATTGTTTTATTATTTCTTTTTTTCCCATTTGAAGGCAAGCATTTGAATCTATTTTTCTTACTGTTGTATTTCTACTAACCAGCAAAATTTCTGGCTCAAAGAAAGAACCGAGCAAATATTTATTAATGTAAGGTTCTGAAAGAAGCTACCAGACTTCTGCTTCATCATAAGTCGTAATGAAGCATCTAAAAGAATGTTTAGCATCCTTAGTCATCAAGGAAATGCAAATCAAAACAACCCTGAGATTCTACCTAAACCACTCAGAATGGCTAAGATAAAAAACTCAGGTGACAGCAGATGCTGGTGAGGATGTGGAGAAAGAGAAATACTCCCCCATTACTGGTGGGAATGCAAGCTGGTACAACCCCTCTGGAAATCAGTCTGGCAGTTCCTCAGAAAGTTTGACATAGTACTATTTGAGGACCCACATATACCACTCCTGGGGGTATATCCAGAAGATACTCCCACATATAACAAGGACACAGGCTCCACTATGTTCATAGCAGTCTTTTTTATAATAACCAGAAGCTGGAAACAACCCAGGTGTCCCTCAACAGGGGAATGGATACAGAAAATGTGGTACATTTATACAATGGAATACTACTCAGCTATTAAAAACAATGACTTCATGAAATTCACAGGCAAATGGATGGAACTTGAAAATATCATCCTCAGTGAGGTAATCCAGTCACAAAAGAACACACATGGAATGCAGTCGCTAATAAGTGGATATTAGCCCAAAAGCTCAGAATACCCAAGATACAATTCACAGACTATATTAAGCTCAAGAAGAAGGAAGACCAAAGTGCAGATGCTTCAGTGCTTCTTAGAAATATTCACAGGAGAAAATATGGAGACAAAGTGTGGAGCAGAGACTCAAGGAAAGGCCACTGAGAGACTACCCCACCTGAGGATCCATCTCACATACAGTTACCAGACCAGGAGGCTTTTGTGGATGCCTGGAAGTGCTTGATGACACGAACCTGATATGACTGTCACCTGAGAAGCTCTGCCAGATCCTGACAAAGAAAGAGGCAGATGCTCAAAGCCAACCATTGGACTGAGCATAGGGTCCCAGATGCAGAAGGGACTGAAGGAGCTGAGGGGGTTTGCAGCCCCATGGGGGGAGCAACAGTGTCAACTGGTCAGACTCCCTGGAGCTCCTGGGGACTGGACCACCATCCTAAGAGTACACATGGAGAGACCCATGTCTCTGGCCACATTATGTGGCAGAAGATGGCCTTGTTGGACATCAGTGGGAGGAGTGGCCCTTGGTCCTGTGGGGGTTAAATGCCCAAGGGTATGGGATGCCAGTGTGGGAAGGTGGGAGTGGGTGGGAGGGTGGGGGAGCACCCTCATAGAGGCAGGAGGAGGGGATATGGGATATGGGGTTTCCGGAGGGGAGACCTGGAAAGGTGATAACATTTGAAATGTAAATTAAGAAAATATCCAATAAAAGAAAAAACAAAATAAGTGGTAATGAAAAAGGAACACATAAAGTTAACTGACTGTTCCTTGACTTTCTTTTTTTTCCATGTGCATGCATGTGTGCAAGTGTGTATGTGTGTATGTGTGTGTGTGTTTGTGTGTGCATGCATGTGGAGACCAGATGGTAATCCTGGGTGTTGTTCCTAAGGAGACGTCTTGTTTCTTTAAGACAAGATTTCTGACTGATATCTGGGGCTCTCCAGCTTGGCTAGACTAGCTGGCCAGCAAACCTTGGGATCCACTTGTCTCTACTTCACAGGCCTAGGACTATAAGGAAGTACCAAGCAACATGTCGGACAATTTTCACTTGTGTTCTGAGGATAAGATGCAAGTGGTTATCAATGTCAACATTTAAGCCAAACCTACTGTAAGTGAAGATGAACACCATCTAGGCAATAGCAGGGTTTTTTTTACAACCAACAAAAAGAAGTATTTTAGACACCATTAGGAAGCTTATGGTAATGGTTTCATTAATGCTTGATGGTATACATGTCCATTCCCTGCCACTAGATACTTGTCTGAATTAAAACAAGAAAAATAGTACCAAATAAAGAATGTCTTTCAAGATTTCTTCACAGAATGATTTAGGCACAAAGTTGTTACTTGGCCTGTAATGGTACAAAGAATAGAAACAATGATCCATGTTCTAGTCCATCTGAACTAAGTAAGTACCACTTATTATTTGCTAAAGTCCAATGTGTACTTGAAAAAGTCATATTAGCACTTGCTAGGATGGCCAAAATAAAAGTAACTGACCTTAGCAAGGGCTGTCTAGGGTATAGAATCTCAGGCATTGCTCATATGACTGTAATATGGTAGAGCCTGGAGGACAGTTTGATCATTTCATGTATAAATAATTTATCACAGCAACCCACCTAGCTCTTTTACTCAAGGGAAATAAAAACCTACCTTCATACAAAATCTATATATGCATATTTATGACAACATTATACATAAAGTATAACTAATTATACATAAACTGTAAATAGTTCAAATATTTAACGGGAGAACAAGCCAACAAAATTACAACCATGCAATGGGCTCCACTACTAGTATTTGTGAAAACATGAATGGCTTTCAAGTGCAGTTGACTAGGTGGAAGAAAGCCATCAGCCTTACACAGTGGACAACTCCATTTATATGCCATTTTAGAGAAGACATGAGATAGACAGGGTAGAATTACTAAGACTTGTGGAATGTAGACTGATTTGACTGAAGAATCAGCATAAGAAAATCATGGTAAGTATACATGATTTTTTTTTCATCTTTATCATAGTGGTGGTGACCTGAATACCTATATAGGTCAAAATTTATAGGTGTTTTCATTAAATCAAAAATATTTCATTAAAAAATTTATAAATGTCAGTTATTGAAAAACAGAAAAGAAAGGACATGATTTCCTAGCACAGGCTCTGGGGAACCTTGAAGAAATGCATATCAAATCTTGGGTCTAGTAGTGTTGCTTGGGGATGAATGAACCTTACACACACATGTCCTCTCTCCCCTGTGACACATGCACAGTTAGATGGTGAGCAGTCTCACCTGTGATGTTTTACACACTCCCAGGTGACCTAGGAGGCCAACCAGAGGGGCAGATGCTATCAAACAAGATTCTCACAGGATGACATCTATTCCCCCATGTTGTGTTCTTGGCCCCTTTATTAAGGGTATGCAATCTTGTTTTCATTGTTTTCTGCAGATGATGATCTTTGGCAGAGTGTTTGACTACATCATTGAGCTTCATGTTTCATAGATAATAGGAAAAAGGACAAGACCTAAACACATTCCTGTTTTCTTTTTTGGCTCAACAAAATATATATAGTTCATTCTTGAAATTCAGAATTAACTATCTATAGCATGTTTCTAGTCCCTACCTGCTAAATACTAATCCATCACCTCCTACATCCCAAAATTTACTTAGGAAAATACATACGTTTTATGTAATATAAGTTTAGGTATCTCCCAGTTCAAAGGTAATATGAATTTTTCCCAAAGTTGATACAAAGAGATCTTATATTTTGCTGAAAACAAGCTCATTCAAGAATTTGGCCTAAAGGTTAGCTTCAAGCTCAGATGTCTAAAACAATTATTGCAAGAAAGCCCATATTTATAGCAACAATCTTTGATACCTTCTATTTCCTTTCATATCTCCTGTGATGGAACCATAGCCACTAGATACATTGTAAAAAATTAATTTTATCCTCATAAAAAGCATCAATTGTGTTTGTGTGTGTGTGTATGCATCTGTCTATTGCTAATAGCTAGATATTGATTGGTTTAAGCAGAACAGAATAAGAAGACTATACTAGTGATACCCACAGCAAACATTTCTATTTTAGATACTGTAAGAAGAGTTTTACTTTATATTTTCAATTATTCCTCCTTTAAATTCTCACAGAGCTTGGAATTCTAAGCCTTATATTTCTCTTTGGGGATCTAACTCTCCCAGTACAAAAATGGATGTAAAGGAAACATGCTTGCAATTTTAATTTTATAGACAATTCAACAAATATTGCTTATTTTTAAAATAAGGAAACTGATGAATTTTGTTGCACAGCATAAAAAGGAAATAGAATACTCCTTTGAGGCTGACACAATTTCATCTTGTGAAATTATTTCCTTATATTTTCCAAGGTATGGGCTTTGCTTCAGAACGAACACTCTTCTGTACCACCTCTTCTTGTGCACCACTCACTTGGCTTAAACACAGTGACCACTCTCTAGGGCCAAGATTCTTTGAAGACAATGAGGACCAACAAACAAGGCAGATGACCACTCTCCTAGGGGACTTTAATCAGTATATAGTGCAGAAACCCCTAGAAACATCCATGCAACTGTTCTGTAATTGATGGACAATCATCTCTCTCCCACAATCAGTGATGAGTGAAATTTTATTGCTGTGTCCCAAATCTGCTCATCCCAAAATATCACTGCCCCCACACCTCATAACAATCCTCTCCACTGTCTAATTGACCAAAGATTCTTTAAATTCCTGAGCTCAAATGTGTCACATGAGCTAACTGGTTCATAGGAATTCTATCACAAAGTCACAAGCCATTCAGAGCAAGGTGTGCACAATCAAACTTGCAGCTTTAGTAGTGTTCCTGGTCATGAATATTTCATTTCTGAAAGAATCTTAAAAAGTAAAGAACAAAAAAAAATCAGTCTGTTTAGTTGAAAGTTACAAAAGACCAAGTTGAAGAAATATTTGGTACTTTACAATATTTATATAATATTATAATTAAGTAATATTATTATAAAATAATAATATATTTATATTAACAGGATTTAAAAGAAAGAATGTAGATTTTTGAGAGTAACTTGACATCTAATCTCTACTTGATAATTTATTAATTGTGTTTTTGAGCAAGGTATTTGAAAGGTGCAGAGACAAGGCTGGCTTTAGGGCTATTTTGAGGATTGACAAAGGTAACATAAACAAAGTCATTGGAAACCATTTAATGGGATCTACCATGAGGATACACTTGGCAAAGTACTCAAAGTTTTAGATTAATGGAGAACCAGCCTGCAGGGGACATGTTCCGAGTTGAGCATGTACACAACCAAGAAGACAATGACACTAGGCTGGCTAAGTAGTGTGAGCTTTGTCTTGGGAGGGAGAGATAAGGTGTCAGGAGGAGACACTTGAGGGGGCGAACTCTGTTATAGATTCAGTGAATAACTAGGACCAGCAAAGCCTATGTAGAGACCCAGGAGCTGCTCATGTGACAGAGAGTGGGGCCAGAAAGTGACCTGAGATAGGAATGGTGACAGCATGAAGCGCCTCATGTTTATTGCCCTGCACTGTTACTGCTGATTTTAATCAGAGAAAAGTTGTGGTCAGGTTGTATTCTGGAATCTCATTCTGGATGCAGAAAGGATTGTATCATTGGTAGGACTTGAGGCAGAGAGACAAACCAGGAGGTGAATGCAGGAAGCATGAAGAAAATAATTGGGGTCTAGTAACACGGGGTCAACGGTGCTGATGAGAGAAACGTGGTACAAGTTAGAGATATGGAGGAGGGGGCATAAAGAAGACTTGAGAGGAAGTTGGTGATGAAGGATGGAGAGTAGCCGTCTCATGGAAGGAGATGCACACTATAGCACTTTCCCAAGGCAGAGCTAAAACAAGTTTTAGAGGGCAAACTTTGAACGTACAGAGGTCAATGAATGAGGAACAGGAGTAAATCAAAGGCACCATAGATACTGTCTCCTAGATTCCCTACGGGGAGCAAACCCCAGGTGCCCACCACAGGAGTCTTCTCCACAACACATCCTCAACACTGCTTCACTTCCTTAAGCTCCCCTTGGAGCTCCTGAGAAACCCTCCTCATTTAATTCTTTCCTTCAAGCTCTGGCAGGGGAGTATGCTTATAGAGAGCTACCAAGACAGACACTCCCAGCAGACATGAGGCACGCAGGTCTGTGGACTAGAAGAGGTCTGAGAAGGAGAGATAAACAAAGATACTCCCATATATAAGAGGAGGTCAAAGCCGAAGTAAGGAATGAGTTCACCTTGAGGAAAGGAGCCTGGGAGAGTGATTGTACCATAAAGTAAATGAAAAAGAATTTCAGCCAAGTCTGGAAACCACATAGCGTTAAGAGGTTGCTGTGTGTTTTCCAACGAATATCAGTGTCAGGAAAGTTTTCAAAGTTGTGTGGAAATACTGGACTAATTATTTTATAGTTATATAATCAATGTAATTTATGGTTCTTCTGCTGTAGTTTGAAAATTGACTATTTGCTGGTTCTTTATGAGCTGTAACATTTTATGGCCTGTCAAGGGATTGATTGATACAGGGCACTGAAAATAATTATATAAGATTACCTTAAAACACATATCAGTATCTGTCATTTTGACAGTGAAATTACAAACCTATAAATCTACAAAGATTAAAAATTTTAAGTCGAGTGTTCTAAGTCAAATATTTATTAAAATAGCTCAACTACACCCAAGAAAGAAACAGAAAAAAAATCTAATGTGACTGGAAGAAAAGTTAGCCCTGTGATTCTGAGATCATAACAGCTCTTGGATTTTTTGTTTTACAGTTATTAAAGTTCTCCACCATTGTATCTCTAGTAAATGACAGGAAAACAAAGAACCTCACTATGTATCTCATGACAAATATTTTATGAACTAATGTGCAGTCTTCGACGATATCATTTTTTTCAATTTCATTTTTAATTTCATTCCTTTCTGCGAATTCTTTGGTAAGTCTACTATAAAAATCTGAAGAAAACATACAAAGCAGATAATTGATTTGCAACACCTTGAAGTAGCTGGCTGTATCTAGCCACTCTTGCTATAGCCTTCCTTCATCTTCTCTGTTTGACCACCATCTTGCATAAGGCTCCTCACCTGCTCCTTAACATCCCTATAATAATATGCAGACCAACTTGTATAATACAACTCTAGTCATTCAGACTTAAACTTAAAACTTCAAATTACTCATGTATAGGAGTCACCTCTTAGCTGCCATGGACTCTTGGGGTGCTGCTGTCCAATAAAAATTTCCAGAACAAAGGAAATATTCATCTACCTCATCAATACAGTGGTTATTTGCCATGTGTTCATGGCTTAAGATATGCACCAGAGGAATTGGACTATTAATTTTCTTTAAAAAGTTTAAACTCAATAGGCTCAAGTGACTAATGGCTAGCTACTGGATAGTTCAGCTAACAGCCTTATCCAGGGTCTGGAATGCAGCAGGTATAATACTGAAATGGACAAGCATTCTTTTGTTAGGTCGCCTAGGTTTTCCCTCTAGCCCAGCTCAAGTCTTCACTCCATTTAAATTCTTCTCAATCACTTCAGTGATGGAAACTTCTGAACCATCTTTCATTTTGCTCATATACCCTCCAGGCCTGGCTGACGGAGCACCCTTCTCTGCCTCAGAACCACTTCCAACCACAAATTTGTTTGTTTGTTTGTGGTTTTTTTTTTTTGCTTGTTTCTCCCCTGTTCCTCACTTCTACAGAGGCTATAAAACAGGATTGTTTTTCTCCCAGAGTCTCCTCCCCAACATGTAACCATAAAACACAGAAGCAGAGTTATTAAAGCCTCAAGGGAAAATGTATGAGCAAAATATCAGCCTGATTCTTTGTGAACAGTTATTATAAACAGTGGGCTTGCTAGTAAATGACAGAAAAACTAATTTGCATTTGCAACAAAATGATGCCACACACATCCATCCACTGCAGCTCCCACCCTCCTGCCCATTGAATTACTGAGATTTTTAATTAAAGAAATCCTGCCAATTTAGAAGGTTTTGGGGGCTGTGGCTCTTGTGTGGGGTCTTGACATGAAATCTTTGCTAACAATCTGGGTATTTCACTAACTTTCAGGAAGATAAAAAAAGTTCTCTCAATACCCATGAAGATGCTATTAGTATTAGGTACTGACAACATTCCAGGTACTGTGCCAGAAAAATAAGATCGTTTATCCCCATCCTGGCATTTCTGAGTGTTCCCAGGAGGGGTTTCTATTTGCCTTTGAGTAGGAGGAAGAGGAAAAGGTACTCCTTCCCCTACAGAAGGAGCGGCCCAGCTCCAAACCCTGTATGTTTCTACTAAACCTTTTGGCCCCTCTCAGGTGTCAAGGCATCATTCCAGCAATTAATAAACTCTAAAGCAGATCATTTAAATTGAAATCATTTTCCTCTTTATATAAAAACCTTCATTATCATGAATCATACTTTTAAAGATAGCTCTGATTTCTTTATCATCAAATAAATATATCCTGATTCTATTCTCTTTTCTTTAAGTCTCCTATTTTGTAAATGTTTCCAACACCTCCATAGTCATCTAACGATGAACTCTGGGATAGGCCCATGCTATTGTGGTCTGCTTGGTATGTGAGGTAGCTAGTTTTGCCACTTTACTGAATTCAAGCAGCGTTTTGTGGATGGAAATAGGACTAGCTGTAAACATGCTGAATACAAAGCTGAATTTGGGCAAGTATTAGTTTGGGATACCTACTTTCACCTTTGACTCTTGACTTCCTCACTTCATAAAGTGATGGAAATAACACCAGGGGACATATGGTAGGTTTTATGAGAAACAAATTAGCATTCTAGCATACAAAACTGCTACAACATCAAACAAATCTAATCTTAATGTCACTTTATCGTTAATATGTGTAATTTACATAATTAGCATGCCTTATTAAATTAGTAAAAGACTTCAACTTAATAATGAGGGGTCCTTGGTAAGGGTAGGGCAGATGGATAGAGAAATAAAACCCTCACCCTATAATATAATGTTAGGACTTAACTATAATAGTAAAATGTATGAAGAAATACATTATACAAGAGAAGAATGAGTACCATTTGAATGACACCAAGATTGGTTTAATATACATTTAGTATATATGTTTTTATGTGCAAAATCATAAGGCCTAGACTAATAATGAGTCTGGAATCTGTATTAAATCAGTTTAATCTGTATTAAATGGGTGTTTGACTCTCTTTTTAATGTCTAGATAATAGTATTCATCAAATTCTGCTCAACTCATAGATTAGTGCCTAGCCAACTCCTCATCAGAGAGGCTTCCTCTGGCAGCTGACGGGAACAGATGCAGAGACCCAGAGCCAAACATTACCAATGAGAGAGCCAGAATTGGAGATCTCTTTCAGGTCCTTCCATTTGGAGCTTAGGGAATCCCAAAAGAAAGAAAAAAGTGTAGGATTCAGAGGTGTCATGGACACCAGGAGAACATGTTCCATAGAATCAATTAAGCAGAGCTCATAGGGGATCACAGAGACCAAATTAGCAACCATGGAGACTGCGTGGCTCTGCACTAGATCTTCTGCACATGTTATAGTTGTTAGCCTCTCGTTTTTGTGGGGCTTCAAACAGCAGGAGTTGGGGTGTCTCTGATTCTTTTGCATGCTCTTATGAGCTTTTTCTCATATGGGGTTGCCTTGCCCAGCCTTGATATAAGAGTTTGTGCCTAGTCATATTGTATCTTGCTAAGCCATGTTTGGTTGATATCCTTGGGAGGCATGCTCTTTTCTGAAGGGAAATGAAGGATGGATGGGGAACCTGCAGTCAGGATGTATTGTATGAGAGAAGAATACATTATAAAATTCATCAAATTAATTGTATTTTCACAAGAAGTAATAGTGAATTAAATATTCAAAGAAGAATAATAGTCAAGAATGATCATTGCGAACTAGTTCCACCATCTTCTTAGGGCCTTGAGCAGTTGCTCACCATCTCTTTGCTTCAGTGCTACTGCCTATCAGTGAGAACAATAGTACTAACTAAGAAACAGGTTGCTATGAGGAATAAATGATATACCACATGTAAACTTCTTCAAGCAATTCTTGACACATTATAAGAGCCCAATCATAGTTCATTGTAAACATAAAAGGGGAATTACTACAGAGATTTCAGATGCAAAAAACCTAGTTATAGTCATTTAAGTCTTCTTCTTTTTTTTTCCCCTTCAAAACAGGGTTTCTCTGTGTAGCCCTGGCTGTCCTGGAACTCACTCTGTAGACCAGGCTGGCCTCAAACTCAGAAATCCGCCTGCCTCTGCCTCCCAAGTGCTGGGATCAAAGGCGTGCGCCACCACCCAGCAGTCATTTAAGTCTTAACACATAAAGTATTAAGCCTATGTTACAGTTAGCATTGTAGGAGGGTAGTGATATTTTTTTTCAAAACTAAAATGTTAAAGGAAAAATGTAAACAAATGATATATCCTGTGAGTGCATTTATGTATGTATGTTTTGTTTTTAATGAGAGAGTAATTTAGCATTCCTACAATGGACTGCCTACACTCTTGAAGTGTAGCAATGATGAATAAATACATAATTAACAAAAATCTAGTCGACATAAGAATCACACTCCTCTGATTCAAGTAGACACCTTATATATTGTCATCATCGTTTGCTCCATGAGTCTTTTCCAGACTAGGGAAACTAGATTTTAAGAGAATTCTGGAAACACATCTTAGCACACATGTGTTGGAGAGCGTTCATGCACCTGTGTTGTTCACTTTTCCTCAGATAACACTGTAGTGTACGCTAAAGGTAAATGATCTATGATTAGCTTCCAAAGAACAAGTGTGTAGCCTTAAGCATAAAACTGAGGATCCTGAAGCAAAGATTTCGGGGGAAGATCTTCATAGTTATCAAGATAAAGTTGGGGTAAATATGTGAATCTTCTACAAAATATTGCTAATGCTCATATAAATAATTTAAGATGGTTTATAGAGAAGGGGGCAGGGTTTCATAATTCTCTAGAGGCTGGTACATTCTGCATGGAATATGTGGAGTCGGTTTGTTACTGTATGTATTGGAAGCTATCCAGCACTTTGTTCAAGTTATAACACAGCTACCTTATAAATATACAAACTTATTCCAAAACCAATCACACACATGATCAGGATTTTCTAAATTACGTGAAATAGAATAAATGTCTAAGACAATATCTTTTTAGGTTATTATTCTAAACTAATCAGATGAGTGGAATTCTATTTCTTGTTAAATAGTTGTGTTTCTAATTGCAATCCCACACTTCAGCTCTATCTTCATCTGAGTCACATTTTGATATTCTATGGTCAATCTTCTGTGAGAGAAAAAAGACCCCTTAAGATGGGTGCTGACAACAGGTAAGGTAAGGAATCCTGTTGTTTTAATTTCCATGTTTCAGACATGTCTCTTCTTATTTTTAGAGCAATAATACCAAATGCCAGAGAGTTATTTTTTTATCAATATGTTCCTTGATCTGGGGGAAAATTCAAACAGTCTATATCAAGAATACAAATAGATAATATTTAATGAAAAATAAATAATTTTACAGAAAATTTCTCAACCTCAATCACAAACTAAATTATCCTTTTTACCTATGAGAAGCACAAAGGTGGAAAGTTCTGGCAATACAACCTCCTGCATCACTCAATGCATAAGGACACTATACACTCATCTAACTTTATAGAGGCAATTTACCCATCTCCCTCTCTCTGTATCTCCTGTGTAGATAAATAGATATGTAGATAGATGATAAATAGATAGATACATAGATACAGAGATAGATCAATAGATACATAGATAGATGTACAGATGATATATATTAGATAAATAGGTAGGTAACTTTTCCTAATAATTTTATTCTAAAGAGTTATATTATAAATATACTCACATGTATGTGCAGGGAGGCTGAAAATATCAATAGATAACAGTTAGATCATATATAAAAATAGGACTCTAACTTCCTATAACCTAATCAGGAAACTAACTCGTTTTCTTCAGTAAACAGACTGCTCTGAGTCAGGATTTCAGGAAGCCAGATTGCTTTCTCTGGTAACAATCCAGGAAGCTAAACAACACTGTCTTCAGCAATCATCAGCAAATGACCTTTTGTTGATTACAATGTAATAGTGTCCCTAATTTCGTCCCCTCTTCTAACTTGGCACCAATTGGAGAAAGCTCAGTATGCCCTTCCAAACAATCAAATAGTCTGTCCTTCTTCAAAATAGCTCACCTCTCCATGCCCAGCCTCCAACTCGCCTTTACAAGAGAGATCTGCCTCCTTCCCCACTTCAAAGTGTTCCCTCTCCTCTGCCAACTTTTGATAATCTGTCAAATACAAGTAGCAATGGCCAGCTTGGAATAGAGCTAGCTTTTCTCAGTTAATTTTCATTTATTTCTGTAGTGGGCAAAGGCTACACAGAAGAATATTTATTTTAGAATTGCTTAATGTATCAAAAGGCTAAAACCCAATGTCTATCCACAGAAGAATTCTATTTATAAATGTGGTCCCTTCAAGAGTTGAATTGTGTACACATATGAACAAGAAGGAGGGAGAGAAATGAGTATGTACATGGACAGTCACCAGGGTAGGTCATTTAATAAACAAATTTTACAATGTGTGCCAGGAAGTGTGTGTTGTATATAACAATACAAGCCTAAATATCTCTAAGTCAATTCACAAGAAACGGATGAGAATATTTGTTTGGAGGAAGAGTAAGAATGAGAATGAGATGCAAATGTACATTTTTTGAGACAGGGTCTCATGTAGCCCAGGCTAGCTATATAATTAAAGATGACCTTGAACTCTATGATCCTGCTGCCCCTACCTCTCTGGTGCTAGAATTACAGACATGTGCTACCAGGCCTAGTGTATGAGGAAGTGGAGACTGAAATCAAGGCTTCCATGTGTCAGGCAAACACTCTACACACTGAGCCACACAACATTTAGTAACTTTTGCATTATCTGATGCAACAAAAGAGTGGTCATTTCCTCACCAAGAGCCCTTAAGTTGATCAATAACTTTCACTAGCAGAAATACAACAGAACTGGAGAAGTGGCTCAGTAGATAAAGGAGCTTGTTGTCAAGCCTGAGGTATGAATTCAACCCACTGAACCCAAATAATGGAAGGAGATAACCAACTGACTTTCATGAGTTGTCCTATGACCTCTACATGACATGTGTGTTGTACAGGTTCACAGGTGTGCACACATATGCAATAAATAAGTAAAAAAAAAAAAAAGCCATAAGAACAAAGTGCAGTAATTTTAATGCTAGGTTGTTGACGAGAGCAACAAAACTAAGATAACAAGGCCACGTGTTAAGTATTCAAGGGTAGCTGCAGCTGGAAAGCCTGCCATGATGGTATTTGCCTGTAATCCCACCATTCGAGGCAGAAGGAGACAGATTTCTGTGAGTTCGAGGTCAACCTGTTCTACAAAGCAAGTTTCAGGACCTCCAAGACTGTTGCACAGAAAAACCATGTCTTGAAAAAAAATCAATGGCAACCAAAAGGGGAAAGATGTGTAGCTGCAGCTGGAACTGTGGGTGACAACTGAGGTATCCCTAAGTTATCTCTGTTGACCACTGAAGTGCCAACAACGGCAGACAGAAATGCCTTACCATCACAATCCGTTCCTTCCGAGCACAGTTCCACTGCTTCCCACACATTCAGTAAGAACCACATCATCACATAGCAACATTGTCTCCCTTTTCTCCCTTCCAAGCCCAGAAAGCAGAGCTCAAAATGTTTCTCCAAGTCCCTCAGATACCTGCTGCATCCTTTATCATGTGGCATAGGGAGGATGAAGGAATGTATCAAAAGTATGAATCATGCCTAATTTAGCCTTCCAGAAAGAAGAAAGCATTCCAAATAATTGTCCTGCAGAATGTGGGAAGACCTCCCTCCAGCACACACGGCACACTGAGTCACCAGGGAGCTCTTAACTAAACATGACCTCCCACCTCCGATGGGCTGACTCATGAGATCTGTTGAGCATCACAACACTTGAACACAGACTCAGTGGCACCCCATGGGGATTTTATGTAACAGTGACACTAAGTATTTTGGCCAGTAATGGCATGAGAGACTGAGTCCTCAGAGTCTAACCACAGAGATGGGCCATAAGATTGGCAGCAAACTGCACGTTTGGGCCAATGGCTTCCAGTGGATTTCATAGTTGGAAGCAGACTGCCAAGTTAGTGTTTGCTTTTTCCCCCATGATTTTGACTTCATGCTAGTCTCACCACCAAAATATATGACAGCCCCTACTACACCAGAATTCAAGGACTCTACAACATGACCTTTTGATCAATACCACTGAAACAACTAGTGTCTGCCACACAGTAGCTGTTCAACATTTGCCAGATAGATCAGCAGTCCCAGCATCCCACACTCATGGTTAGGAAACCAGCTTTATATTCAACTCATTAATGAATCAACTCCAACTTTAGTGCTTTATCTGTTTTCCCTTTTTGTCATGTGCATAAATGTGTGGTGTGTACTCATTTGTGTATGTGTGCTTGAATTGTGTGGGTACACATGTGTGTAGGTGGGCAAGGATGTGTGTGTTTCTGAGTGTGTGTGTGTGTGTGTGTGTGTGTGTGTGTGAGAGAGAGAGAGAGAGAGAGAGAGAGAGAGAGAGAGAGAGAGAGAGAACACATGTGGATATAGGCTTGGGTGTGTGTATGTGTGCATATGGAGTCCTGAGGTTGATGTCAAGCATCTCTTTATGTCAGATTCTTCTGCCTTATTATTTGAAGTAAAGCCTTTCAGTGAAAATCAAAGCTCAACAATATGGTTACTTTGGACAGAAAGCTTACTCTAGGAGTCCCATCTCTGCCTTCAGAGGCTGCAATAGATAGAATCCCACAACCACCATGCATTTATGTGGGTCTTGGGGTTCTGAATTCTGCTCCTCTATCTCCTAACTTCATCCCACCCTGAATCTTGTGCTCTAAATCCTTCCTATCCTGTCTTTTCTTCCCTGACACAGTGGTATGAACTATTGTCAAAGATGGCCCCTAGAATAATGCATGTGCATGGATCTATACTGAATTTAAAGCAAAAGAATTCAGTGTACATTCTCTGACCAAAATTCTGCTTAGAAAAATTAACCCATGAGATATTTTCCAACTGTCACAAATAGTTACTGAATATGATGCTGAAATCATATCACTAAACTCAAGTGAATTATAAAAATGAAATTCCAAAATCTGTACTTCATATCAATGTTTAAATGCATACTTTGCCTAGAAAATCTTACAGATGTTCTTTTGAAATTTCATCTCAATGGATGATTTTTATCTTCCCTAAATAACACAAATTTGAGAGGGAAGGTTAAAGGCCAATAAAAAGAATATATTTTTGAAAAACTAAAATTTACTCAATTTAGATTACTCTTTCCTGTAAGAATAAATCATTGATGGTGACACCTAGATTCAGTGGGGAAAGGCACTTCCTGCCAAACTGCCAACTTGAGCTCAATCCTCTAGACCCACGTGGTAAAGGAGAGAACAAACTGCTGAGAGTTGCCCTTTGACCACCACATATGTGCCATGTGTGCACGCCCACATACATATGCACATATTCACAATAAATATAGTAGACAAAATGCTTAAGAATAAATTACTGTCATGATTTTCTTTTGTTTAAATATCTTAACACAATATGCTTCATATAAAGAAGAAAATGCTATCATTATGTTCAGACATGTCTAGAAATAGTAGAAGCTTTTATTTCTTAGATTCTCAGAATTTATTCATTTAAAATGCAGAGATCTTCATATCATCATGAAACATAAAATGTCTCATTATTGGAGACCCCAATGGATGCAGAATCAAGAGGGAAGTTCCTGGAAATTAAAATAATTATGGAATATTGAGTTTCCACTTTAAATTGATTACACCTAAATCTGCAATGCCTTCCAAGGCAGATTCATGGAGTTCCCAGGAACCACACTGCTGGTGACAGAGGAGCTGCCATTGGAATCACAACTATGATGTTCTATGTCACAAACTCATTCCTTGCTGCCCTTTGCATGTTTTGGAAAGTATAGAAATTAAGAAAGTAGCCTATTAGCAAAAGTAGACTTCATATGTAGAATCTTTCATCATTCCTCTAGGCATGATTATATTATTTTTGGCAGAAACAGTATAACTCCTCACAATATGTCTGAAATAAATAGCCCTTAAAAACAAAATGCCATGAAGACCTGGGATGGCATTTGATTGATGTTCAGAGATGAACCATCAGAACCAAGTAGCCAAGACTATTAGTATGTTCTGGATGCTATAACAAAATACCACAGACTTGGGGATGGAGAGATGGCTCAGCAGTTAAGAACATTGACTGCTCTTCCAGAGGTCCTGAGTTCAATTCCCAGCAACCACATGGTGGCTCACAGTCATCTATAATGGGATCCGATGCCATCTTCTGGTGGATCTGAAGAGAACAAAATTGCACTCACATACATAAAATTAAAAAAACAAAAACAAAAAACAAACAAACAATCCATAAATTGGGTGCCTTATAAAATGGAAACTTAATTTTTCACAGTGATGAAAGTTGGAAGTCTGAGCTCAAGGTATCAGTGTGCTTGGCTCCCTGTTGGAGACCTCTTTTATGAATAGTCTGCCAATTGCTTTCTGTGCCCTCAAAGAGGAAGGGACAAGGCAGCCTTTCTGAGTATTCTTTTATAAAGACACTAAATTCATTCATGAGAGCTCCACACTCTATTGACCAATTCATCTCCCAAAGGCCACACCTCCTAATAGTATCGCATTGTTGATGAGGCTCCTCCATGGAAATGTAAGGGAGATAAACAATCAGACCAGAAGCTAAGCCAACTTACATCTCTATGTGTGCCACAAACTGTTGTTGTGAGAGTGTCAACAGAGCAAACCTGTGCAATACTTCAACACTTAATTGGCCAACATTAAATACTGCTTGACAGATTCAAATGAAAAGTAAGGCATGGTTCTAAAAGACCATGAGAAGAGGCTTTTATCTCTAATTATACTTGGAAAGTAGCAAACCACATGTGGGAAGATGGTGCTTTTTTTTTTTTTTTTTAAATGAAAGACTTACAAATTTGTAAATCAAATAGAAATAAAGCCATAATGTTAGAGCAAATATCTGCTTACTCCACTAGACTTTAAATATAAACATCAATGCCCAGGAAAAGGTGTTAACTGTTGACATTTTAATGGGGCTTTAACACACTGGGTAAATGATCTGGCCCCATTCTTGGCTACAGCCCATGGTCTTAAGATCACACCTTCTGGAAGTGTGCAGATGTGTGTGGGGATTTATAACAGCCATTTAAATTGTTCATATCAGGGATTATTTTTTGTCCTAAAAGTTTTTAGATCCAAATAGTTGTTTCCTGTTTGGCTCTTTCTAGCGACTTTTAAGTACAGCACAAAGACAATTGTTTCTGCTTATTAGCTGTTTTGTGTGTTGTTTGCATAACAGTTTATGCTTAGATCATAGGGTTGGCTGGAACAGTAACTTAGAAATGTTCTTTGGCATCAAGGCCAGTTTGTATTCTGCTCTCTTTATTTTTATATTTCAAACTATAGCACTCACAGATTCCCATTATATGCGGGTACAGCTATGGAGATTATGAAAGTGAATTGTTGACTTATTTTTTTTTCTTATTAGGAAAGGACATTTCCTGTAGATGATACACAACTTTACCTCCTATCTCATTAGTCAAAACTCAAAGGCAGACCTGTTCCAAAGGAAGCTGCTGGCAGAAGAAAGGGAATGATATGATTTGGCTAACAGTAACATCTACACTGCAATCATGGAGCACTGACCACCAAGATAATTCACTATAACAGCCAATGTAAATAGAATAGATTTGGACTCCAAATACCGAATTTCTGGCTCCTGCTGAGAAGTGGAAACAGTACTGGTCTCAAACAAGCACAGCAAAATTATCGAAAAATAATCACCTTTACAGATTTTCTGTTACTTACAAAAAGAAAGTCAACCAATGACCCAGAGTCAAAGGAGAATCAGGTATCTACAAAGGAAGACGAGATGCAAGCACTGAACCAAACTTTCCCTCTTAAAGTATCTGTTAATTACAAAGAGGAAAACCCGAGGGCTCACCTGACAGGCTATCAAGATGCAGGCTCTGAATCAGTCATACCATCTTTGTGATGACTCAGTTGGCTCCTATGTGATACAACTAGACAGGAGTTATATTGCTGGTTGGTTTTTTCCCTGAAACCCATAACTTCAATGTGACTCCAATAAAACAGCAAATGAATCAAAGTTATAGGACATCTTAAAAATGCTAAACAGTCCTCTTCAAAGACTATAAAGTGTTGGAAGACAAGGGAATAACAAAGAATGGTTTCAGGTTTGTGGAAGTGAGGGGGCATGAAAAGGCGGTACAAATAGGACCCTGGGTCAGACGCAGAAATGGAAAGAAGACAGCGGTAGGAGAGAGGATGAGATCCAAAGTCTACAGTCTTGTTGGTGCCATCATATAAACTGAACCTTTTGCTTCACTAGAGCTATTGTTTTGTTGCAAGTACTAAGAAAAAACCAAGCACAGGGCACAGGAACGCTCTGTGCTATGCTTATAGCTCTTCGAAATCTAAAATTATTCTGAATTAAAATTCTAAACGGTGATTCTAAAAATTCTCCTTTCTATTTCAGAAAATTCAGTAGATGTTATCAAACTCACATATTTTTCTAGTTATTTACAACAGTGGCCTTTGTGAATGTCACTATGTACCCAAGAAGTAAACATATTAACTGACAAATACATAATGCATCTAAGCTTCGGAAGATTCAGCAACAATTCAAATGTCATGAAAGCAAAATATTCTGTTTATATACCATGCCCTTCTTCCCTGTGTATCTTACTTTAGAAATAATTTTCTCATTTCTGTTTGGGCTCAGAACTCCTTTCTCATAATCCTCATAATCACTGATAAAGAGGCTCCTCTTTTTTGTTAACTGTTATGTGCTTTAAATAATAAGGACTGGAGAGGATTTTACTAAGGGGCTTTAAGGTTTCTAATCTGGGCTACATGAGGGCATACATGTTGACTAGGCTCTTAATATGAGACAAACACATTGGTAATTTCCCATGAGAAGAAAGAGCAAAAGGAAAGATGGCATTTGAGATTGAAGCTAAAGAATAATGAAAGCTTCTGTGAAAGCAGTGGGAAGAAACATGCTCCCTCCCTGGCTGTTGGTTGTCTGCTTTCCAGGCATAAAATGTCAACCATGATGTTTTCTCTTGTTTCATGAAGTGAATAGTGGGGGCCAAGGAATGGATAATTTTCCTTTGTAGTTCACAGGTCAGTAGAACAGCAGAGGGTCACATGTGAAGCAGTGCAGACACTGAGATCTCCTTTTCGTAAGGGTGGGAGGAAAATGAAATAAGCACTTGGTGAGCTAACTAACGAGGGGAGACAGATCTGGGCATTGCCAAACCCCATGTTTATTTCCTCCTGGGTGAATAGTCAGACCTCACTTGCAGACAGGAAGAATCATGAATTCAGTTCTGGCCATGGAACATATGAGGAAGTGATATGTATCATTTGCAGAATGGCGTGTGACATGTCTTCTCTAAGCCATCTGCTTCTTTTTGGTCAGATGCTTACCCTCAAAAGTTCCTTTTTTGTCCCATGTCTCAGAGAAAGGAGTCCTTGTCATTAGAGGATTCTGAACTATGGCATACTAACCATCATTCCCTCATCAATTTAATGGACTATGGTGCGAGTGAAAATAGAGACTTTTGTCTCATGCTACTGAAGTTGTTCTTTATTACAGCGGGTAGTCTGCCATTAATAACAGAGTTTCCTTTATGATTCAGGAAATAGTGACATAGGAATACCCTGTATCTCAACCTGCCGTGTTGTTTATTGTGTCTAGATGGATGGAAGTCAGGGAGGCATGCTTGGATATTTGTCCAGCATCTGCCCTTTCATTGATCTTTTATCTTCTGGTCTGTTATCACATTATTGTACTTGAGCTTTTGAGAAATGAGGTAATCACATGTTCCCAATATGATGACTAGCGTGAAACTTCCATGTTCAAATTTTGTATATCAAATTATATGGTCACTCTTGTCTCAGCACTCTTTTTGTCTCCTCCTTAGGAATGTATAAGATGTAAATTAAAGAGTGACTGAAATAGATCTATCACAAAGAATATCTGATTTTATGAGTATGTGACATTACATGTTTCTTCTGTTTTTTAGATAGCCAAAATATGTGCTTTCTATCCAAGATATTACATGTGTATCATTTCTATATAACAGTCATTGTGATTGGGAAAAGTTAAATAGGAAGCATTTCATGTTATAATTCACTCAATGGCTTAAAATTGTTTTGCTGGATATGCTGGTATAGTATATTATAATTATTATCATGGGGTTACAAATTCAGTTATCAAGTAATAATAATTTTAAAGCTATGGCAGAATGGTTTGGGATGAAGGAAATCTACTCCTGAGCTTAGAGTTCTCAGGAGAACTATAACTGGGAAGGAGAAATGGGTCATCTGTGCATCTATAGACTTAAGTTTGCATTAAAGTCTATGTGTAAAGATTAATTCCATGTGAATCTTTTCCATTTAAATGAATTTTCAGACTGATAAAATATACTTTATTGGCAAACGGGGAGTCATTCTTATTTTCTGCATCATTAATTGCAAATAGACATTTCTTCACACTCCTTTGAGACAGTTTGAAGAAATCACTTTAATTTGGATTAGTTTTTTTCCAAAACAGGTTTTAAAATGAAACAATAAAAAGGGAAGCTCTAGCTGTAATGATGACGTCAGGTTAATTAGAAATTAACCTTAGAATGGCTTCTTCTTAAACAATTACAATGAAGACCCTTCACTTGCAGGTAGAGTGTGGAAATGGGAGTCGGCCTTGTGACTATAGAACTGTGACTATCATCACATGATAGGAAAACATAAGTAGCAAATTCACCCTTCCCCTACTTCTTCAGCAATCCTCAACCTTGCCATTCTGAACACGAACCACCATCTATTTTAATTCGGACATACAAATGAGATTGATTTTATTCAGGTCATCACCTGAACCTACATCATTGAAATCTCTCTCACCTTAGCTCAAACTTAGGGTCAAAACTCCACTAACCATTCATGAGAATTAATCACAAAACATGCTGGAATGTCACGTTATAGCTTGTACCTGCAGACCTATTTGAAACGTGTCCTACTGCATTGAGTTTCTGTCTGAAATAGCTGATTTAAGCCCTTGATATAGTGGCGCTGGTCCTCCATTCATTGTGTTATCATTTTATACAGTCTGTCCATAAAACCCCAAGAGAAGAATGCACTGTCTGTCCATGAAAAATAACTCCCCCTCTGTGGCTTATGGAGACAACAATAGAATTTTAAATACCTTGAACAGGCAATGCTATTTATATGATTGTCTGTGTCCCTCTGGTGGATGGCAACATCCACATATAATGAACAAAAGAACACAATTAAACATGTGCTCTAATAAGGAATGGAGGGCTGAAGTTTCTGTCACTTTTCAAAAACAAAAGCTTCCAAAATTTAAAATAATGGAATAACACGGCTGCTGGAGAGCCAGGGATGCATTATTAGACACAGTAGTAAATGTCAAATATAATATACTATGGCAATATTCTTCAGTTTGACTATGGCTCTTTTATTTCTCATTCCCATGTATCTCCTGCTGCTACCTGTTCATCTCCCATCAATTCTGTTCTCATCAGTAGATGCCCCCGTCAGGCACAAAGACTATCTTGGTTTAATTAAATGTCCCCACTAATAAGAGGAAGCTAGGCAGGCTTGGGCATGCCTGAAGCACCAGCCCTCTCATTTAAGCAGGTGGTGACAAGCTTGGGGCTTACACTGAACTCTCGACTTTATATCTTCTTGAGTTAAAGACTTAGAAAAACTTCTCTGAGTCTTGAGGCCCTGCAGAATGAATAGAATTTATACCAAGATAATTATTATTGATTTTTGCTACATGGAACTCTGTCATAATGACATCAGATATATTAAGCACCCAGTGATGCTGCTTTCAGTTAAACTGTGACACAAACATCTCACTGTGGACTTTGCAAGGTGTTCAGTTAAATCATATTGGAATTATGAGTTAGGCATTGAAAACATTATTAGTCAATTTTAGATCAAGGAGTAAAAGCATGAGTATTGTTGATTCATCTGTAGCTATCTCAGTCTGGTAGAAGTGAATTAGAAAAGTAGGAAAAGAAATAGTTGTGTATGAGCTAGTGACTTAAAGGGAACAGGACACCCTCTTCATGGGAGTGGGAATCCCAAGGTCCTTCACCATTAGAACATGAGTGTGACTCCTCAGTCATAGCCACATCTGTTGGCGGGAGGGTTGGATGAACCAACACATGGCTTCAGAATTTCAAGATTTTGAGAGCAACTGGAATCAGAAACATCAGTGTGGTCCATGGCTTCCCTTGGAACTGTGGTACTCTACTGGGCTGATTGTGCCTATTTAAACTGATACAGATCTAAATTAGAGACAAACCTAATTTGTAGTATGCTTTTGAGGGATTTCTCTTGATGCTGTTTCTACCTAATGCGCATGTGTTATATAATGCAAAAATCTTTGAAAATTAGCCCACAATCTCCCCCATCCCAAAAACTTCATGTTTTTCTTATCAATTATTTCTGTCAGTCCCTGCTTTGTGTATATGTAACAAATCAATGCACAGTGTTTGTCTGTGGCCCTCTGAGTATTTGCTTAATTAATCTCCACAAAAAAAAAACAAACCAAAAAAAACCAAAAAAAAAAAAAAAAAACCTTGAGAACATTGTTCACATTTGCAGGAGGAATCAAACCCTAGGAAAGCTTAGCAATTTGTCATAGGTTGTCTGACAAACCAAAAGATCCTAAGACTAAGTCTGGTGGTGTTTTTTGGTTTTCTTTTCTTTTCTTTGTTTTAATTAATCGTTTTATTTGTTTACATTTCAAATGATATCCCCTTTTATGGCACATAATTTATCTTCTCAGGCACATAATTACACTGAGGTTAAAAAAAAACTAAGTATTCATATTCCAACCAAACAGAAAATTTATCTTTTGGATATAATCAGCTAAATTTTTCCTGGATATTTATACTGAAAAGTTAAAACTCAAATATCATACCATCGTACTAGTTCATAGAAAGTTGTTTTGATCCATACAGGAGAGGAGGAATTAAAAGCATTATATCCAAATTGACAATGCCACAAAATTAAGATAATAAGAATTCAACACATCATAAGAAACTCCTCTCATGGTCTTGCACTTTGCTTTAAATTTGTTCTAATTGGATTCCATGTGTTGGGTATGTGTGCCAAGATGCGACATGTAATGATTGGTATAATTAAGGCTTCTCTTCTCATGTGTGTGTGTATCTGAGGAGACGCCACATTTTATGAACATTGCCTATGAATTGTGAGAGAATGTAGAATCACAAGCTGGACCAAATACTGAAAAATATGCAGCAAAACGTAGGGAGAACAGGAGAATGTTTGTCAACAGTTGAAAGAAAGAGAAATAACTAAACATACACTCTCTCTGCTTTTTCTTTTGTGGAACATGACTATGAGATAAGGAGGCTTGCTTCTGCGCCTAAAACTGCATTCATCAATTTGTAAGTAATGACTTATGGGCCAAATTTTTCAATTGAGGAGTTAATGGAAGAGTTTGAAATGCAACTACAGGCTGGCCAACTGATTCGCATTTTTTATGAGCTATGTTATAACAAAACCCAAAAGAGTTCCTTCTAAATTATTAAAAATCCAAAGGTTACAATAGTCAGGTGTTTATATTTATTTTCCAGAAAAGAAGTTAGCACCTTTAGGTGCCCAGTACAGTACACATTCCCATGCTTTGGATACATCCTTGGTTAATTTACTAAAGCT
This sequence comes from Rhynchomys soricoides, assembly GCA_019843965.1. NCBI lineage: Eukaryota > Metazoa > Chordata > Mammalia > Rodentia > Muridae > Rhynchomys > Rhynchomys soricoides. The sequence goes on from JADRCH010000009.1 coordinate 21,181,521, forward strand.
CACTTTCCTCCTCTGTGAAATATGTAGAAATTTGTTATAGCATTAATAATATCATATATTTCAAATGATGTGTGACACTTGGTAAGTTCTCAATAATGGTGTATTTGGTGTGTGTGTGTGTGTGTGTGTGTGTGTGTGTGTGTGTGTGTGTGTGTGATTTGAATGGCTTACAGGCTGTAGGCAAGCTAATCCAACAATAACTGTCTACAAATGGAAGGAATCTAGTAGTTGTTCAGTCCATGAAGCTGGTTATCTCAGCTGGTCTTCAGTATATGTCAGAATGAGAAAGAAGTAAGTTCTAATGCCAGTGGAGGAGTGGACTGGTTAGCCAGAGCAAGCAAACAAAGAGCAAGAGCTTCCCTGTTCCATGTCCTTTATATAGGCCGCCAACAGAAGGTACAACCTAGATTAAAGGTGTACCCAGCCACTCAGGTTTTAGCTAGTTCCAGATGTAGTCAAGCTTACAACCAAGAATAGACATCACAGTCTGCTTATTCACTAGTGTCCTGGAGGCGCCTAGACAGGCCTTATGAGGGCAATATTTATAACATAAATTAGCCAACAGTACTCATCAAAACCTTTCATTCAGATGGCAGTTATTAAGCATTCACTACCACCCCACTGACTGCTATTTCCTATACAAGGGCTATTCTCATCCATCCTGTGGGGAAAGTTACTGTGGATGGTGATTGTGATTTGTGCTAGTCATGTAGGAAGTTGAAGCCACCACCATCAGTAGGGACCCCTTATTACTATAGCTTGGCCAAGTGTTCTGTAGGTTGGGTGACAAGCTACTGCATTTAATGTATAAGAACATTGTATACAATACTGACAGAAGTAACTCACTTAGCAAATCAGGTTGAAGTTGAATCTGAGTAATTTGATAAGAAACAGAGGAACGAAGAAAAATCGGGTCATGAGAGTTAGCATTCATATCATTGCCTTAGAAATGCCAGTTTCAATTCTGACATTGACACTGGCTACTTTATCCCTCTAACCTGCTTACAGCTTGATTTTCTGATCTGACTCAAAGTGAAATTAATAATGACTAACATAAAACTGTTATGAAGGTTGAATAAGACCATGTGTTCTCAAAGGATCAATATAAAGAAGGATTTTGATGCTATTCAAACTTCCTTTCTTTTTTTAAAACAAGACAGTCTTACATATAATTCAGTGTTGTAACAAGAAACTCAAAGAACTTGTTATTGATGAGACATGATTTCAGAAGAATTTCAAGGATGGTGACAGATATATCCAGTCTATGGCTCACGTGATGTATATAACCTGGATAGGTATGGATGCTGCCCAACACAGAACTGTAAACTTAATTAAAGCCATAAGAGTGTGTATGTGTGTTTGTGTGTGTGTGTGTGTGTGTGTGTGTGTGCATGTTTATTCTTTTAATTCATCTGTGCTTCTGTAATATAACCTTGGTGTGTGACAACTTCATTCCATAGTATCTAAAGGTTTGATACAATTCTAGGGTAATATAGAAGTATCAACTATGGTCAAGAAGAACAATATTTGCTCTGAGAAAAGAGGAAATAAATTGTTGATTTAAACATAGATAAATTTACAGATATAGACTGGGAAAGTCAATAAGTTTACACCCTAATGGCCTTGTTTTCTCTGTAATAGTAAATAAAAAGTTGTTGCTTAAAGATCCATGAGATAAAGAGTTAGAGAGTAAGGGAATGTTGTGGATTTGGTCTAATTCTACTTATGTTAAGTTGGTCCCCAAAATTACATGGGAATCCGCACATCTGCACATAAGATGATGAGGGACTCTGCCACCCAGTTGGTTTTGATTGGTAAATAAAAACAGAGGTAGGACTTTTAGGATTCCTGGGCAAGGGATCGAGAGAGGGAGGGAAGATGTAGCTGCCATGCAGGGAGAGGAGTAGCTGACATGTCCAAGAAGGCAGGACAGAGAGACAGCCAATATTTAAGAGGTGGGGAAGAGCAGCCGTAGGCCCCCCTATACACACTGGGTCTAAGGCAACAACAATGGAATATAGATTTTAGTAAGTAATAACCCAGGGATATTGGAGGGGAGATGTTAGCGGCATGGAAGTTTGGGAGTGGGCCAGCCATCAAGCTGTTTGAGGCATAATAAAATATAAGGCTGCATTAGTGTGCCTTTCATTCAGGAATCCAGAACCTTGGGGAGGGTAGTGAGGAATGCATAGCTGCCAGATCAATTAGAGAAGGGATTAATTGGGTGCTGGAACAAAGGAACATGGGAACGTGAGGGCATCCCAGGAGAAAAGATGGATGAGCAGCCCTGAGGACAGAGCTTGAATCGGAGACCACCTTGGTAAGCTATCCCTTTATTACCAAGCCAGCAGAACTTGAGACCAGTATAGGAGAGGAAAGCAATGAGTACAATGGGATTGGAGAACTAGTATTTGTAAGGAAAAGCCTTAGAAAGGTTTAAATAGCTACTTCAAGAAGGGTGGCAACATGGGTGCAAGAGAGAAGAGTGGGAAGTGCAAGCTGCTGTAAGAACTTAAGGACATAAGATGAGTCCAGAACCCACAGATGCTGATCAGTGTAAAGAGCAACAGCCTTGAGGATAATGGTGTGACACAGACAAGGATGTTATCTTACCTGGAAGTTCAGGGATTTCTGGGTAGAAAGTCTTTTGTGTCATAATGAGGACTGAACCAAGCCAGTGTTGATTAGAGCTGAGTTTTCTAAGGAAATAGGTAATGTAACCAAAAAACAAAATTGGAGACTATGAACAAGATAGAGGATACATTTATGGGATCTCTGAAAATATGTCCAAGGGGAATAGAAAGAATGAAAGTCATAAGTTCAAAGTAGTTGAATTTCCATTGAAATCAGTATTTCTTTTTGTTACTTCACAAGAGGCAATGCAAACTTACTCTTGAATTTATGTGATGACTGAGTCTTGTTCCTTCATAGACATGTTGTAGCCAAAAATATTTATGAAAGTCATGTGAGAACTAGTTAACCTATGGGGGCAAACATAGTCATGAAGATATCAGTCTACTTTCTTTTATAAAATAAAATTTTCAGAAGTATCGCTAAAATATAACAACAAAGAGAACTGTGGGATATACCCATGACAAATACCAAACATTGATATTAACCTTCTAGAACTACTTAATTATTCTTTGAGGGAAAATTAAAGAAAAAATAGCTTTGTCCTAAATTCTGAATCCTAAACTCACAGATGCCATGTAAATTGACAAATTTCTTCCCAGCCTTAGAAAACAGCTCTATTTTAATTAATTATTCTGTAGTTTAAATTATTTCTACAAATTAAAATCAAGTTTCTTGTCATGGCAGAGGGTTAAAGATTCTTCATCTCAGAAAAACAAGAACCAATGATAAATGTTGGGTTGAAGCAACTTATCATCCTGACATCACAAGCATAACTCTCCATGGTACTCCTAGCAACCATCGGGCAAGCATAGCAACAGCAGCTGGTACACCGGAATGGCATTGTTTAAAATAAATATTCTTCCTAGTTGGCATTTGCAAGTGATCTTTTCATTCTCACTGTTTAAAATATAAGTGTGAACATGTCTTAAGAAAACAAACGAAAAGGAAAAGCACTTAGGTATGAGGGAACAGTTATGGGAAAATGCTCACTTCCAAAAAGAATCCATGTGTCATCCTTAACTGCCACCAGAAATTCCCTTCCCAGAAAAACCAGAAGCTTGATCTACAATGGCCCTCCAAATTTAGAATGTTACAACCCCCTAAAAATATCCATATAGGTTATTTTACTCCTCCAGTACTTAGAGAATGCTTGTGCCATGTGTCATGTGCATGTGCCAAGAGCCACAAGCTTCCAAGAGAGGAGATGCACCACAAGTCAAGCCTACAAGTAACTATGAAGAAACTATGTAGAAGCATGTAGAGCAGAAGCATGGCCTCTAGGTAGAGACATAGTTCTGGATATGGCTTACTCCTTAGCAATAGTGACTGGCTGTGTTCCTTAGCTCCCCTGATGTTCAGTTCTTTATTGCTTAAGTGAAGAGTCACAGTAACTCTTAGTTCCAAAGGTTGACATGAGGCTCAAGTGAGTTAATTTATAGAACGTGCTGCTTAAAATAATACCAGGCATAGCAATGTGAAAGATGTTATGAGAGTAGCTAAGATGCTATGCAATGGCTAGCTAAGAAAGGCTAGCTTGAAATTAGGCAAAACTCTATAAAGAAGGTGAATTGGGCTGGGTTTTCAGTGGAGAACAAGGATAAAGGTACTCTACTCGCCAGGTAGAGAGAATAGACAAGTGGCTTGTGGGGAAGGAGAAGGCAAAGGGCATACAGAGGACCATGCATGAGGGGCTTCAGTCTATATTGTGGCTCTTCACTGGCTTCACTGACAACAGGCTGCTACAGTCAGTAAATTTTGATGAAACTCTAAGTGTTTGATGTAAGAGTTAAGTTTTAGCCAAATAAAAATGCAAGGAGTTGCGGTTGGCTGGAGGTGCAGAGAAAGCCAGCAGGGCAGAGGAGGGGGAAGTTTCAAACTCCAGTGACAACATACTGAGGAGTTGGACTTTACTGTGTAGGCTGTGGTTCTTCAGTGTATCACAGGGGCTTCTCAAAGTATCAACATGAGAAGATTTTAATGCATTAGTTAAAAATGTATATTTTTTAAGTGAAGGACAGGATTTAAAGATTAAAAGAAAACAAAAACTATAGGGGGAAAAAGAGCAAAGGAAGAAACTTGGAGGAGCAGGAACTCAAGATAACCTGTTAATGATCCTGCCTTTGGCTTCTTCCTTCCTGTCTTCATCCTAAGAGATAAGGAACTAATGCAGTAACAAGGTATGGATACCTCACCTCCACAAGGGATTTGCAACCATCAGCGCCACCCTTGAATATATGCTTTGAGATCCCTGCATCCAGGAGGAAGAAGCAGGCAGATCTCTGTGAGCTTTATACCAGGTCAGCCAGGGCTACACAGTAAAATTCTGTCTCAAACAAACAAACAAACAAACACAATGAAAACCTTTGAGGTGCAATGTGTGGAGTAGTTACTCCACATAACAGTCACAGCAACATCAGAGATGAGCTAGTCTGTGACCATTTATGACATTCAAAAACACATTGTGCATTGTCAGGAGGGGCCGACAGACATGTGGAACCACTGCTCTAACCATTGTGCCATATGAAATGGCCCATCCAAACAGCTTAAAAGGAATCTTACTATGTACTACCACACATTTTCATACTCTGTTGTATAAAAATGATGTAATGTCAACTGAACAGCTTGGATAGAAGCTACAGAGATTCAGAAATGAGAGACACATTTCTTTTTTCTAGGGTCTTGGTGACTAACATAGAGAATCTTCTCGATACAGTGACTGTCTATGTGAAAAACATCTCCATGCTTTAGGAGTCACTTTTCAAATTCTCCACATCTCTGTACATTTGGTTGGTATGTTTAAAGAGCCACCTGTGTCTTCAACTTGATAGAAGTTGAAGATGGCATCTGGGCCTGTTGTAATTCATACAAAGCAGTAGCTGCACATTCCTGCTCATGATCATGACTGAAAAGTCGTTCTCTGCTGAAGCTCAGACTTCAGGGTAAGCAACACTGGAATAATTGAAACACAGAGGACATGCTTCCTGTGCAGACCTCCCTGAGTTCTGAGACAGCAAAGTATGAAAACATATGCACACACATGCATGTACTCTCTCTCACAAACGTACATATATACACACATGCACACACATGCACTCACTCACATACATGCATACACATGCACATATACACGCACACAGTCACACACATGCACACATACTCACTCACTCATATGTGCACACACACACATTCATTCTCTCTCACACACACACACATATACATACTCACATGTGCACATGCATTATCTCTCACACACATGCACACACACTCTCACACACATGCATGTGCACATACACACATGCATTCATTCTCATTCACACATGCACACATATATACCCATTCTCTCACACACACATTCTCTCACACATTCACATGCACACAACTATACCCACACACTCTCATGTACACACAATATCTCACACACATACATTCTTGCTCACACACATGCATTCTCTCACATACACACAATGCACACACACTCTCACACACAAGTACACAGAAACACATACACACAAGAAGAATCTTCTTTAATCCTGAGGTCTGTAAACTGTGTGCTTTAAACTTAAGTAATGATTTAGTGCTGTCTTTGTTGGAGGCTTGGCAAGTTTTTCACTCATAAATCTTCTAGAATTTGTATTATGAAAACGCAGAACTTGGAATAAAGAGTTAGATCATAAGATGCTAATAAACTGGGTGAAACAAAAGGCATCTAGATTTCACCAGGGCCTGGGACATCTGATCTCTTCACCTTCATGTTGCTTCATCCTCACAAAACAATCTCTTATAGTAGTATTTTTCCCAAGGACCCTACAAAATGTAATTTCCAATATCTAGGACCAGAACAAGTGTGAGGGTGAGAACAACCCCAACAGTAATTGTACTTGTGGCTATTTTTGTATTTAATATGATCTTTTCCACCCAGAAATCCTCTGCCAAGGAAAGATAATATTTTTATCTTTCTACATTTCTAAATAAAACAAATCCATTCACAACCAGTGAAATACAGCTGACTATGGACCCCAAATATTAGGGTTTCTGGGCTAGTGGTCTTCATCTTCAACCTTTCTCTAATTAAGACAGCAGTGCTGAACTCCAGAAGCCACAGACTCTGGCTCTGTGACATCACCTCTTTTCCCCTCTTCTTTCTCCACTCCAACTCCTGACACACTCTTATTAGTGTGAGCTTTCTAGTTCAACCAACGATAACAGGGTATTACAAGGATGTGCAGAGCTATTTTCCTCCTCTCAGAAGACAGATTAAGAATCCATGTCATAGCATAACATATTTTTAAAATGTATTTTCACACAGTAAACTACAAGTAGAGGGTATATGAAAATTTTCTATTATAGGTAAATATTCAACATAAGCAGGGAAAAGGTAAGTTATAGTGAAGTAAAAACCTTTCAGGAAAAAGATGTAAATTGCGTTTTCTTACAGGCCCACAGAAATTATTGGAGCTGTAAACTCATGTGACAGGAAGTTATACATACAGGAAAATACATGTTAACATGACTGGCTATTTCCATAGTTTGGGGATGAGAGTCAATCAGACTATGATTTCATGATCTTTCAGAGCTCAGACCCTGGATTCTCAGTGGGGTTTTGAATTCCTGCCTGTCTCATAGTATCTATATATCTATAGGGAAGTCACCCAAAATCTCATTCTTCTATTTCCCCCTCTATAAAATGACACTCTTAATAGAACAAGTCAAGGACCAAATGAAATGGCATTTGAATCACTTAGTGTCTGGCACATGAACAGTAGCTTTCTAAAAATGGTAGGTACTGCATTATTCCAATTTATACAATGTTTCATGTATAATTTTGAAAATTCAAGAAAAGATTAAGATGGCAGGAGAGAAGACAAATGATTTAGCTTCTGAAGATCACCATAACAAAGTACTACAAATTAGATGTCATGAAAATTTGTGCTGTAATTTTGAATGCTAGGATTCCATGACCAATCAGCAGGGTTGGACATTCTGAGAGACATCAAGAGAAAAATCTGACCATGGCTCTCTTCTTGATTCTAGTGGTTTTCTGGTGAGCCTTGGCATTCCTTTGTTTATAAAAGCATCATCATCTGGGCCTCTGTCTTCATGTCCATGTGAAATTCTCCCATACACAAGTCTGTCTGTGCATCTATCTTTCTCTATTTATGCTAATGACAGCCAATAGGTAAGAGTTCACCAAAAAGATCTTAACTTCATTATCTGAAAAGATGTGTGTTGGTCAGTTTTCTTACTTCTGTTACAAAACTCCTGGCATAAAAACTTGAGGGAGTGGAAGGTTATTTATTTTAACTCATGATGTCAGAGTGTGTGGCCCTCAGTCCATTGACTCCATATGTTTGGGAGGAATAACACACTGACAGGAATGTGAAGCATGGATTATTTACCTGTTGTTGTATAGAAGCAGAGTGAGAATCACAATGGAGGCAGTGATGAGTCAACCTCCAGGATCTGTCCTCAGGGACTAGTACTATCAGTTCTAAAGCACCCAGGACTTTCCAAAATAGCACTACTAATTGAGAACAAGTTTTCAACTCGAACCACTGGAAGATAGTTCACATCCAAATTACAATAAATTGTACTTCCAAACTACTGCTACCCAAGGTTAGAATATTATTGTTTTAGGGTGAACATAATTAAACCTAAATGATAGAGGAAAACAAATTAAAAGTTATTATACTTCTCCAGATTTTATCTATCCTGTGTAATTTCTGATAGATAATACAGTGGCCAACACCAACCACATCTGCCTTCAAGTCACAGTATAGAAGGAAAAGCCTGAACACTAGTTTCACTCAGGGCAGTGTCAATGGAAAACAAGAACTATTAAGCTGGACAGAGAGTTCAGGAAGCAAGAACATTTGCTGAGCAAGCAAAAGAACCTGGATCACAGTGCCTGCATAGAAATCCTCCCTCCACCTCTCTCCTCCCCTCCCCCTCTTTCTCCATCTCCCTCCCTCTATTCCTTTCTTCCTTTAGTAGTGTTCTGGTTTGGTATCTATTATAAGACTTAGTTCCTGTGCTCCTAACTCTCACAGACCAGACCGACATAGTGCATAAAATATCCATAGAGACTGGAGTCTCAGTTGAAAATGGAGGCTTGTTGCTAGCTTAGTCCATTGTTTTCTGAGCACCTAAGACCTACTTCTAGTTTTTGTGGGTAAAGACAGGAGCCTGATCTTTTTCCCATTCAGTCTTCCCTTCTTTGAGAAGTTGGATCTTGATTCTCTATGAAGACTTTAAAATGTTTTGAGGGGAGAATATGAAAAATAACTGTAAATATACTTGGCAGGATTTGAATAATTTTTCAACTTTCTGCAGTGTATGCAGACAGCAGACAAATAAAATTATAAATCATGGCATGCCACTTGAGAATTTTGTTGAATGAAAAATGTTGTCTCAAATCTTAGCCAAAAAGTGGGTTATAAATAAATGCCCACATATCTGAAGTTAAAATTTCTGAAGCTGTTTTTTTTTTTTTTTTCATGGATGTGGGGACCTATTTTTAAAGCATCTCATTAGCAGCCTTGGCTTATAAGAGCTTATGGAAAACCGAAACAAACATGGTGATAATAGTATTTGTCATTTCTTGTTGGTGAGGAGATGGAAAAACATAGACACTTAAAACATACTACTAGTTTTTCAGAGACTTCACTGCTTTAAACAAATATTTGTGGCTTTTGGAAATGTGCCACCTGACTTAGTATACAAAGCATCAGAGTAAGCACTTTTGAAAGGTCATAAGAAGCAGTGAATCCAAACTTCTCATCATACCAATGTCAACACCAACTCCTATAATGCACAAATACTTGGTTCACACTGTTCAGCACCACATGCATGATCATACAGCTCCAAAGCCATGGCCACACATTTCCAGAGGCATGCTCCTGTAGAGTACCAGCTCTGGCACAGGATCTAGCTTGTCCTCTGCTTTCTAAGCATGAATTTTAAAGCATAAATCTCCCATTAATCCTTGGTCCTGTTTGATTCTTGGCAGTCTCCCATGTTGCTTTGTTTTTCTTTAAAGAGAATAATTATGTGAAAGAAAAAATAAACATCTCTCTTCATTGCATCCTTTCTGTCCACTTCTTCCTTTCCAATTTGAGGGGGTAGGTATTCTCTATCTTAAATATTGAATTAATTAGTCTGAAAGGCATCCTGAGTATGACAGATTCCCAATCTCTAGATGCTAATTTGATATTAGGACAATAAACAGAGAGAAGGATGGAAAGAAAGCCTATTGCCTCTGACCTTGTCTGAGATTCCATTTGCATTAAGCACCAGCTCCTTGCATCATTTGTAATTCCTCTAGACAGATTGCTCCTTTCTCTGCAATGTTAACAGTCATGTCTCAGGGTTGCAACTGTACTTCAGACTAGGTTAGAGCAGAAGCAAAGCTGACCATCACAGCATCTTCTCTCCCACTTTACCCCTTTACTTTACTTTACACATGAGTTCTCAGCAAGATGAAGTGATGAGGCAAATTTGGTAGCCTCAGGGACATCTTTTCGGCTTTTTTCCCCTTAGAACTCTTCCCTTTGGGTTTGGCAGCACATGGTAGAACAGTAAATTCTTTATTTAAGAAGACATAGGTATGTTCAAACAAGTAACTTCAAAAGTGAGATCAGGCAAACCAAATCCAAGAACACATCAAAATGATCATTCATCATGATCAAGTAGGCTTCATCCCAGGGATGCAGGGATGGTTCAGAAATCCATCAAGGTAATCCACTACATAAACAAACTCAAAGAAAGAAACCACATGGTCATCTCGTTAGATGCTGAAAAAGCATTTGACAAAATTCAACACCCCTTCATGATAAAAGTCCTGGAAAGATCAGGAATTCAATGAGCATACATAAACATAGTAAAAGCAATATACAGCAAACCAGTGGCCAACAGCATGGACAGAAACTTGAAGCAATCCCACAAAAGTCAGGGACTAGACAAACTGTCTAGTCTCCCTATCTATTCAGTATAGTACTTGAAGTTTTAGCTAGAGCAATTAGACAACAAAAGGAGGTCAAAGGGATACAAATTGGAAAGGAAGAAATCAAAATATCACTATTTGCAGATGATATGATGGTATATTTAAGTGACCTGAAAAACTCCACCAGAGATCTGCTACAGTTGATAAACAACTTCAGGACAGTGGCCGAATACAAAATTAACTCAAGGAAATCAGTAGCCTTCCTATACAAGAAGGATAAACAGGCTGAGAAAGAAATTAGGGAAATGACACCCTTCACAATTGTCACAAACAATATAAATATCTTGGTGTGACTCTAACCAAACAAGTGAAAGATCTGTATGACAAGAACTTCAAGTCTCTGAAGAAAGAAATTGAAGAAGACCTCAGAAGATGGAAAGATCTCCCATGCTCATGGATTGGCAGGATTAATATAGTTAAAATGGCCATCCTGCCAAAAGCAATCTACAGATTCAATGGAATCCCCATCAAAATCCCAACTCAATTCTTCATAGACTTAGAATGACAAGGAGGGAAGACAAAAGTGGTGGGTGGATGGGGGAATACCCCCATAGAGGCAGGGGGACCGTGAGGGAATAGGGAGTTTCCAAAGGGGAGATCTGGAAAGGGAGAAACATTTGAAATGTAAATAAAGTATCAAAAATAAAATAAAAATAAAAAAGTGAGATCAGAGTTTGTTCTAGCTTATTTGTAGAGAATATTTTGGAATATTTTCACACATCCATTAACCAGATCAAAGAACTACCAAGATCCTCATACCCTTCCTATTCCTCGTCTCCACAGTTCTCTCTTATCTCATCATCTTATGATTTTATGTACATGGCATGAATCCTGTGACTTCCTAAGAATTCTTCACTGAAATTGATACAAATGCTCAGAAGTCTTCATGCTGGATGAACACACCGACATAAATTCAAATTCATAGGAGTAGTCTGAAACATCAGAAAATCACCTTAGTTATTTAAAGTTTATTTACATTCTAGACACTACCATGAGCATTTAGAACACTAACTTGTTAATCCTTGTGATTTTCCTCCTACAAATATGTAAACCCATTACTTAGTTTTACTCTCTGGGTTCTCCTACTCTTTAGGCTACAGCAATTCAATTCCTCCTTTTCTTTACATTTATTTAACTCCTTCTTTTAAAATCACCATAGTCTTAATATTGCCATACTGAATGGGTGAAAAAGACAAAGAAGATGTGTATCACTCACAGAACGTTGATTGTTTCAATTAACTAGTCAACTATCCAAGATCCTTAGCTCAGGGTCTATTTTGGTGCATATCTTGCAATAACATGTAAAAAGTATGTCAGTTAGTCTGTGTTAGCAATGCCAAGAGCACTTTAGTCTAGTAATGTAGCTCTGCAGATTTTTTTAATGAAAAATCAGTGAAGTCACAGAAGATGATAGTAACCCAAACAGCATTTTTAACTGGACTCCTATCAGTTCATTTTTAAGAAATGACATAATCACTAAAGGGGTCTTGGTTAATCATACTGACTACAGTTATGTTTTGTTTCATTTTTCTTTACAGTCTGTACTTCAGATACACAGAGCAGAGGGAAGAATGGACTAGAACTCCTGTGACGTGACTTTAAATAGTTTCAGTTCATGTAATGTATCTCAATGTGATCTTGAGAAGATTAAATCAGACTCCATCCATCACATATGACACGCTGCGGCTTTCCCCCTTTTCTCTTCATTTCCTTTGCCCAGGAAGCTCCACTTTCATCAACTGCATAATATTCTGATAGTGCCTCAGAAATTGATTTTTGCATATGAAGCGCTGCATTAAACTCCACAGAAAGCCATTAAATATTAGTCACTTACTTTCACACTTTAAATTAAAAATTTATTTGTCCATTTTGGGGAGCTAGGCACAAAAGCAAAGAAGGTAAAAAATAAAGTTCTAAGTCAGGCTGCCTTTCTGTTGTGTCTCTTAGTAACCACATAACTATGGAAAGTTACACTTAGGTTATTCACCTGTAAGAGGAGAGCATCTATAGGACCTACTCCATAGGATTGCTGTGAATAGTCAATGCACATCACACACTTAGAGGACCTTAACATAGCAGTCCTCTATACTGTTCAGCTACTACAATTGTTACCATATCTAGGTGCTAGACAGTAATTGAAAATAGATTCTATCCTACCCTTTTATCAAAATTGTGCAAGCATCAAATGATTTTTTTCTTTAAAGTTCCTATTAAAAGCACAAAATGCCAAAGATAGTAAAAGAATTTTTTGTAGAATACTCAGACTCAAGAATCCTCTACCAAGGCGCTGATACAATTCATTCATAAAAACTAAAAAAATGAATACCCTCATATTCAAGTAATTTTAGAGAATTTTAGAGAACATAAACAAAAATAAGAATAGCTAAAGTGAGTATAAATAGTGGTAAAACAGCAGGAGAAAGGTGGTAGGCAGGAAGAAAGGCTAAACTTCATTATAAATATGCATGAAACTTTCAAAGAGGAAAAGATGAATCTTAAATAAACATTATATACTTAACCTAGTTTGTTATTGTGATCTCTTCAAACAGAATATAAATATCAAAGCATAGTTCTTGTAAAGGCCAAATTTAAATCATTCTTAATGCATAGGGACAATCTATTAATGAAATCTGAGGGGTAAAAGAGGGGGTAATGAGACAGGGAAAATAGTAACAGGAATCAGAACAGCATCACTGAGGAGTCCACTGGACTTCTAGCATTGGCCACTGTGTGCCACTGTCTGCCACTGTTCAGGGAAGTGAAGAACCTCAATAGTATTCCTCAGATAAGTGAAGACTTATTAAAAATATTGCAAAGAGCTGACTAATGGATGCAATTTCATTTGTATTTTTAAAGTCATATATATATATATATATATATATATATATATATATATATATCAATCAACTGGATGAAATGGAAGTAGAATAACCCTAGGGTAGCTGTAGAATTGTGACAATATTTATAAATAGTTTGAAAAGGCTGTAAGAAAAAGTCTGATACTCATGATGAGATCTTAAAATATAACAGAGATATAAAATCTAGGAATATCCCCAGTGGAGTAGACATTGATAACAACGGCACAGCTGAATGACTTATAGCACGTGTGCTCACGCAACTATTGTTCCTGTAGCCCAAAAGATTGACAAAATTTTGACAACAGAAATGAAAAATTGATCTTTATTATAACTCTCTTGAAAATTAAGTTTACTTTATTAACTGATAAATAGAAGTGAAACTGGTTTATGTAAGGTTACATGTGATATTTTTGTTTTATATACATTGTTTAATGCTTCACTATTGAGTTAAAAGTACAGTCCAAAATATTGCAAATACTTCCTTCAGGCCATAAAAATATAGAGATTCAGTTTTCCCTAATTCATATATTTAGTTCTCGGGAATACTAAAAATGGTGGTCCACGTTTGATTGAACTTGAAATAGTTTATTAAGCTTTGTTTATATTTCCTGAAATGAACATAGATACATATTATAACTGGAAATCAATAAACATTGATTTAACTGTGACAGGAATTTTTATAGTATGGAAACAACTCTCAAAATGAATTGACCCTGTGTCCAAAAAAAAAAAAAAAAAAAAAAAAGAGCCAAAAATGTGTTGACTAATGGAAGGTAGCTTACCACAACTGATATAATTCAGTTATGAAGAAGCCCCACTTCCTAAAAGTTTTAGATAAATCTGTGGTCACTGCACTTTGTTGTGAAATGTAAACAGTATTGTCAATCTTTGTGAAAATGTGAAATTTATAAATTAATAAACAGGATTCTGCAGAAGAGGGGTAGGTGTACTCTAAGGGTCCAAGGTTGTGGAAAACAGAGGCAAGACAGTGTTTTCTGGACATAAGAATAGCTTTGAACTCATGAACTCGCAGCAGCTGTGGTTGCCTGTACAAGACTTACACAGGATGAAGCCAGTCGACATTCCAACATGGCTGGGAGAGAGATACTGAGCTTCTACCACTAGGTGAGGGGCTATGGGAAATTGACGAATGCTAGAGGAAGGAGAATCAGTTTTCTTTAAGAGTGTGATTCTCTGTATGTTAACCATGCTCTAGTGGATGGCACCACACCCGTGCTACATGGTCAGTTCTAGTTGGGTTATTTTATGAATGAATTTGGGTGTGGGACGAGTTGGGGTAGAGGAATGGGGCATGATTATGATTGAAATATATTATATTTGTCATGTGCCAAATTCTCAGAGTTAAAGAATAAAGAACAAATCAGTTCCAAACAGTGCTGTTTAGCCACCGGCACTGAACGATTCTTCCTAACTCTTTACTCTCTGACACATCAGTATTCTAAAATCTAAGCTAGTTCATTGTCAGGCACAAATATGGACACCTAAGAATTGAAAATGATTCCTATCGAAATGGAAGAAGCCATTTGGAATCAGCTCCCCTGGAACCGGCAAGTTCTCCTATCTTCCCTCTTCCAAAATCATTAAAGCTAAGTTCCAAAAGGGTGAACATCTCTGTTGTACATTTTAATTAGCTCATTCTGTTGTTGAGTTGCCGACAGCGACATGTGAAAAGCTTAAAAGGTTCTGTGACTGTTGGTAGGGGTCATATGACCACCACAGAAGCCACCCAGCCATAAACAACCCACAGGGCACAAGGAACTTGCATGACACATGAATGTGTGGATGGCTGCTTCCCCAACCCTATCCTCCTGGCACAAGGCAGAGGAGCTATTCCAAGTGTGAACAGTGGGTGCACTCAGCGATTTACAGGGTGTGACTTTTCTGTGACTGTCGGTGGGCTATGAACGGGGCCTGGCACAGTTCATCCCTCACAAATGTTGAACGCCATCCCTTGGGGGCAGGACCATCAGGAGCCCAGAAAAACACAGCTTTTAGCTGCTTGGTGCTGAAAACTTCAGGCAAGATTCCAAAAGCCCTCAAAGCTAATGTTGAATTGACAGAGTGCCAAACACCTCGCCGGCATTAAATTTCCACGCTTTCTTTTCCCCCTTCAGGTTAACAGCTTGAGGAAATAATAATGTGATAATGCCACCCTGTGTTCCAAATATCTCGAAGCACCATCTTGTTAAGCCTGGTGTCCCTTTGAGACTAATGGGAATGGAGCCGACGTTTTCATTCTACAGATGAGAAAACCCCACAGGAGATGGGTCAAATGTCTGGGTAACAGCCAAACAGACTTATCACCCAGGCTGCAGGTCTGAATTAAGTTCTCAAACAAGGCCAAGTGTTGTAGAAAAGTGCCTGAAAAGCTCAGCTAGCATCAGAAAGGGCCAGAGCAGGACTCGCACAGGATGTTAGATGGATTAGGGTAATCAAGTGGTGAAAGTGATCAAAACACATCCTGGGAGAGGCAATGAGGCTTAGGCTTAGGCACAGCAATAAAGCAGTTTAGGCGTATGGCCAACTGGAATGGGTAAGAACCAGCATGGGCCATCACTAGATCTAATGAGGCAGCAAGGGACTCTTATAGCCTCAGGCACAGTAGTGGTGTGTGTGTGTGTGTGTGTGTGTGTGTGTGTGTGTGTGTGTGTGTGCGCGCGTGGTGTCTGAGTTCCTCTTTCTTGGGATTACAGAGCTTATTAAGGAAATTACACTTGGAAGATGAGTCCCACAGAAACATCTTTCTCTTCCTGCATTTGAGCACTCTAATCCAGGTAATGCTATAGTTGAGCTCAAAATCTTTGATCTGAACGAATTGTCTCTCAGAGAAGCAAGTTTACTTTACAATACCATGGCCATTGCATCCAATGTACTTCAACAATATTGCCCCTTGCCTGGGGTTCTGAATAATCAAATTCTTTAGTTCCCACTTAAGTCTTAAGGCTCATTTTCCAGAATTCCTGTCAATTGATGTGTTTTAAATACATCACTTTTTGTCTGAAATTAATCAGAGTCAGCTTCCATACTTAGCAGCTTGACAGACTGATACAAACACAGAGCAGAGTTCAAGGCATGGAAGAAAGTATTGAGCGATCTCAAATTCTGTTTCTCTATATATTGCTCTGGAAATAAGTGCATTTCTGAGTCTTCCCAACAGTTAGGTGTGGGGTGGCTCTGAGGTGAGTCAGGGATAATATGAGGGCAGTGGGATGTGCACTTTTCAAGCAGGTCACTCAGGTCTCCCACATGGACCACTCCTTCCTCTGTGTTGTCACTCCTGGTTTTCTGGAAGGAAGGTAACTACGTGTTGGCTTTGAGAACTGTGTGCTGGACAAGGCAGAGCTCATGCTCGCCTGGGTTTTCTAAGAACTGTAGGAGGGTATTCTGTTCTGCAGACTGGCTCATCAATCCAGTGCTAATGTCTGATTATAAAAGAAACCTCTGGGTCAAGGCTGTGGCTCAGCCGACACATTAGCCACACAAGACCAATCGATGACCTGCATTCCATCCCCAAACCTGTGCACAAAGATGGGTATGAATGTGAACCTGTAATCCCTGCATTTCCACAGCAAGAGGATAGGAGCAGACAGGAGAACTGGCCAGAAACTCCCAGGCCAGCTATCCAGAAGTGCACAGTGCAGCAGCAGAAACAAGAAAGACCCAGCCTCAGAAAGATGGAAGGCCAAATCTGACTCCTAAAAGTTATCCTCTGATGTTCATGATCATTAGAGCATTGCAGACTTTTGTTATTTGATATCTTTGTGAATGCAATAATAATTCTAATTGAATATAGTTGCATTGGTTAAATAGCCCTACCAAAAAAAGAAGTGTTAACTAAGAATGTAAGTGACATTGGGTCAAGTCTCTCAGTGCATGTTATGTGTATGGAAGTGTGCCTATGCAATCATGTATGTGCTCATGCTCCTATGTGAATGTATTCATGTCCATGTGTTAGAGTAAATAATTCCAAAGGTCCTCTCCAATTTGAACATAGAGGGGGGCAATATTCTCTTATTTAAAAGAGAAAGAACCAGTGAGATGGCTCAGCAGTTAAGAGCTCCTGTGCTCTTTCAGAGTACCCACTTTGGCTCCCAGCACCCATTTTGGTAGCTCACAACTGCCTATTACTGCAGCCCAGGGAATTTGATTTCCTCTTCAGGCCTTCACACACACACACACACACACACACACACTAATTAATATTTTGGAGTTCTATTTGTTGTGAATGAGGCCAAAATATACCATGTATTTAAGAAACAAACAGATAAACTGTCAGTCAAGCAAAGATTCACATTCAGAGCAAAGCTTGTGGATTGATAGCATACAGCTTCAGAGTCCCTCTTAATTATAAAATGGAAGTGATGGTATCTGGGACTCTCTGGGTCTACCATTAACTATAGGCATACAGAGCAGCCAGATGCAGGCAAAGGGTGAGAACAGCTGGCTGGAAGTTGCGTTTACTCTGAGCACAACCACTGAGGTGGTCAGAGATCAGGAAGTTCTAGTCTTGTGTTTCTCTTCCATGTATCCCATCATCTCCGTGGTAGAAACAATGAAGACATAAATTGTGTTTCTATCTCTGCTTGTTCCCTTTTATTCCACCATTTTCCTTTTCTAGAAGCTCCAAGTGATGCATCTCACTCTGCTTCCTAGATGTTTCCAACTCCCGAGGTTTAAAACAGAACTGTCAGGCTTATTTTAACTTATTTCTCAATCTGCCTCTTTCTCACTCACTCTTAGATTATTGGTTTTTTCAGAACTCAGGAATGGTCAGTTAGTAATGTTAGTCAATGATACAATGATTGGAGTATATAACTAGTAAAGGGTAACTGAATAAAGGATTTTTAATTTCTCTCTCTCTCTCTCTCTCTCTGTGTGTATGTGTGTGTGTGTGTATCTGTGTGTGTCTTATGTGTGTGTGCCTAATGTGTACCATGTGTATCTGTGGATGTCAGAAGAGGAAATCAGATTCCCTGGATCTGTGGTTATAGGCAGTTGTGAGCTACCTACATGGGTGCTGGGAACCAAAGGGGGTACTCTGAAAGAGCACCAAGAGCTCTTAACTGCTGAGCATCTCACCAGTTCTTTCTCTTTTAAATAAGAGAATATTGCTTCCCCTCTATGTTCAAATTGGAGAGGGCCTTAGGGATTATTTAATCTATCACATGCACATGCATACATGAACATAGGAGCATGAGCACATACATGAATGCATGGACACACTTCCATACACATAACATGCACTAAGAGACTTAACCTAATGTCACTCACATTCTTAGTTAACAATAAAACTATATTCAATTAGAATTATGATTGCATTCACAAAGATGCCAAATAATCAAAGTAAATTTAAATACAGTGCCTGATTTTACAGTCCTAGTAATCCCAATACAAATTAAATGGGAAAACTCTGTAGCTTTCTCTAACCCACTGAAGTCTTTTGTTCTTGTCTAATTATGCTAAATCATTAGATGCAACCAATCTTGGATAACTTGGAAAGCCATATTGATATATTATGGAGAGTCAATATGCTATCTGTATTAATACTTTGCTTTTCCTAGTACCATCTTATCAATTTCAACCCACCCAAAACAAATCCAAGTGGAGAAGTGTTTCTTTCCTGCCATTGTGGCGAATAAACTCCAGAGATGAAAACTCCGAGACACATCCTGAAGATGACTGCAGCAGATGTCACTGTAGAGTGCTGGATTATGAATGTGTATCACTCAAAAGATGTTCTTAATGGAACCAGGCTGTCTGTGGCAATGTGTTAAGTGCAGAAGTATGGATAAGATGATATGAGAACAATCCAAGTAAGATGACAGTTCAGAGCGTGCAATGAATCATGTGAGATGGGAATGGTGTGTGTACATTCCAATGATTTGCTCTAATTGCTTGGGTTAAGGCTTGTGCGTTCTGAATTATCACTATGTGTTTGTTTGTTTGTTTTTATGAGAGAGACTCAAGTTCACTTACATGATATAGGAGATGAAATACAAATTAAAATTAGAAAAATGTAGTATCAAGATTTAGGTCTCATTTTTAATCTTTCAGTTGCATAGATGACCTCTATGAGAAGTCTCTAAGTTCTTTTGGGTTCAACTCTCTGAAATAGTTCAGATGATGCCATTATTTCTGATAATGATTAATATGAATCCCAAATTTATATTGCATGAGTATATCTTTATTTATGTAGGTCCAGCATGAAAGATGAAGTTAGAATGTTTCTTATGTGTGTAACTGGGGAACTGAAAGAACAGCATTAAAATTCAGCAGCCAAGACAAAACTCACTGGCGAACCTGCAGTTGAAATAATCCCAGGGCAAAATTCTTCAAAATATAAAATGTTTAGAGCAGTAGCATTATTGTCATGTCACAGAATTATTTATTTATTGTCATGTCACAGAATTATTTAGTGTACACACTGTTTGAGTCATTTAGATTGTCTTCAGGTTATATAGAAAAAGTATATAGAAGAAAATAAGTTATTGCATGTTTAGAATTGAGTCTGAAGTTAAAAATCTGTAGCACCAGGAATTGCAGATAATGGCTTCTCAGTGTGGGAGAGCTGAGGGAATCTAGATTGAGGCATAGGTTTAGAGTTATTCTTTGGAAGATGGATTCTGATCTTAAGACCCTGACATTCACTGAGCACCATTCATAGTGACAGAAACCTTTTAAAATTAGGTCAAGAAATCATTTGGGACCCACCAACACCCTAATATAAATAATCTTAGGAATCCAGTGCATTTGTAAATAGCTATTTCCTTTACCCCAACCTACTCTCAAGCTCCCCCAATGAGGAGGACTCTGCTGTCACTGTAACTTCCAGATAT
>JADRCH010000009.1:21201968-21289745 GCA_019843965.1 Rhynchomys soricoides
GCCGCCACTGCCCGGCCTTCTTACAAAGGATTTTAATCACAGTGGTTTTTGCTAAACAGATCGATCCCCCAATTTTTTTCAACCAAAGGTTATAGAGCCCTCAAGGGTGGGTGGACTGCAAAACTGTGAGCATATTTTTACATTGGCAAGAAAAACAAAATGTCAGTCAACTAAATTTAAGATTGTTCACACACATCTGCTACCAACAGAATGCTGTAAAAAAGGAAAAAGAAAAGGGACAGAATGGGGAGCGCTCACAGTCTAAATAGCTCTGCGTGCTTTCTGTTGTTTGGATGATTTGCACTCTTTCAATAATGATTGAAAGGCTATCAAACGCAAAGCTAACATCTGTTGGTGGTTTGTCATGTAGCAACAGTTTCTAGTTAAGCAAATACATAAACAACCATATCTCAAACTGTCTAAGCTAGGTAGCCGTGGTTATAAATATATCACCAAAATGTTTTTCAGAAAGGAACAAATGTAAAATGTTACACTCCTGACAGTATCATACTGCAGCACGTCCTTGAGAGACTGAGAGAGAGGGGGAGATTGACAGACAACAGATCTCTGAATGTAGCAAGCCTCACATACCCAACTTTAGAACACACGGCAGGCACAGGTTATGACACCAGCCTCATTGTCTGTATTATCAAAGGATAGTCTCACCACTCAGACAGACTTGTCCAAGGTCCACTTCCACTAAGGAATAGACACAGCTCATGATAATAAGGGTATTAAAACTTAAAGTCCCACAGTACACTTACTATGGGGGAAAACACCACTTGCTTCTGAAATCCATGCAGAAACATAAGATACAAGCAAACTAAAAGATCTGGACGATAAAACTAGATTTCCCACCTTTCAAAATGCTTAGTTCTTTTAAATATTGAGATCAATTTAAGAAAGCTTTAGTGAATCCACTAAAAAAACCTGACAGAATACATATAACAATATCACCTTAATGCAAAATTAAACCATGTCTTTTAAAATTATACATTCATATATAAATTTCATTTATTATTCATTTATAAATTATAAATTTATGTCAAGAATAAGTACCATTTATCTAAAATTCAAGTGCCAAGTTACTGAAGAGTAAGATGAATAACAATTCAGCTGAAAATAATATACAATAGAAAGAAATACCTATGCTTGATACCTATATTGTTTTTAAATATAAGAACCATTGAGAGAAGTAAGTTTTAGGTCATAATAACATTAAAAGAGCTTCATTATACTTTAAAGTAAAAGGTTTAGCATATGTGTCTGAAATTACCTTTAACTGGCTTGAAAAAAAAAAAGACATTCCTTAAATTGTGTTTTAAATAGCCCTATGTTCTCCTACACGACTCTGAACAGCAAATGAGAATATCTGCCAGGGTCTTTATTGATAGTAACTCAGAGGATCTTCTCCCTTGGTTATGAGAGATTACAATACACAGTTATCTAGAGCTCTACGGAGATGGCTGAATGATTTGGGGGGAATACGTTTGTTGTTTTTAAAGCTTTGATTTGAACAGTTAAGTTGGAAGTTTTGAAACTAAATAAATATTTCTAGTGATACTAAAATAGCAATTTCAATAGCCCATATCTAATCATTTTATTTTTTAAAAAATAAAAAGCTGCTTGTAACTTTTATCAACTTTCGCTGTATATATTTGATGCAAACGAATGCCAGTGCTTTAAGTCACAACTATCCCCCGTGCGCTTGAACATTAGAACAGCTCAGTGCTCTTTTGGAATGGAAACTTTGATCTATGGTCTAAGAGTGTAACTGTTCTTCAGGCTAATGACAAATCAGAAACCCTCTTTTAGGATCTTCTGTTTACAAACTGCACGTTTCTAAACTATGTGTGTATGGTTATAAAATGATAGTTCCAAAACATCTGATTTGTCTAATTACAGTGTAATTAACTGGTGCTGGATTTTTAACTTTTTGCATTTAAAAAATTCAAAGTACAGACATTCACATCAAAGAATGCAATATCTTTTTAAATTAACTTATTAGCTCTGTCTAAAATAACATTTACATGGTTGTTTCTAAACTTTAAAATGCAGTGAAGAACCTACCCTTTATAGTGTAGGTTTTATTAGACTTGGGGGTTACCTCCCCCCCCCCCACATGTCTAGAATGTGATGGGTGAGTATAGATGTGAAAAACTTACTCTGTCAGCTTGCTTGCCTGGGTCACAGTCCCACCCGGCCCTTACGTGCTGCCCAGACCTCTCCATGGTCCTGAAGAATTACCCACGTCCATTTGAGAAGGAAGAGCGGTTCACTGAAACTGGCTTGGAAAGAAATCCATAGAGAGCCAGTTTGTTAGCAGGTAAAGTTACCTGGAGAGTTTCTACAGCACATGCTGCACGGGAAGAGTGTGTCTCCTAGTTAACAACCTAGGCGGCTTAGAGAAAAATTTGGAGCAGAAATCTTCAAAACTGAAGGAAAAAGGTAAGTTCTCCAAGAGAAATAACTGCCTGGTTTTTGTCTGCGCTGTTCAAATTGGTGGAAAAAAACATACAAAGATGACCAGGCTCCTTGGAGAACAGAAAAGTCCAAACAAGTTCTTGATCTTTATGAGGAGAACAAGCCCACACTAATCCGAAGCACTGGATTCACTTCATCTTCATTAACTTAAAAAATTATATATATGAAAATAAAGCCAAGAATTCCGCAAGGCTCCATTGTGGAATTCCACAAGATGCACTGTGCAAGCAGCTCTGTCTCCCTCTAGTCCCAGCTTCTGTCTGCTGAAGATTCTCACAGCCAAGATCAGACTCTTCTGCCTCTCGTAGATCACCTCTTTCTGAGGCTGGAATGTATAAAGAGCCACATGACACCCAATGATGTCATCTTAAAAGCAGGTCACAGTTGCTACCGTATGCAGATGAAATCTTTCTATTAAGTATTTAGCATAATGATTTCCTTGAAAATCTATTTGCATCAAATAACTTGGTCTTCCACTAATACAGTTAACCCTATCAACAGAATGCCTCAAAGAGATCGATTCACAGCTCACATGTGAAGCAGTCTCTGAGTGAGCTGGGATGAGCTTTCGGTGCTGCCTCAGGAAATGAATAATTATGATCAACTCATGAAGGGTTTGAAGCCCCTTCTCTGCTCCCCAGGAGCTGCTGTAGAAATGAGGAGATTTCTTCAGACACAGAATCTACTTCGAAAACAACTCAGAATTTTTAGCATATTAAAAACTGTACTCTTTTTAAAAAAATCAGACCACCATGACTGTGAAATAAAATCTAGAGCAAATCCCTTCAACTTCTAACATGATTTCATGTAATGGGATAGAACGTTTCAAAAACATTAAAAACTTACTACTTCTGAAAAGATTTAATTGTTTTTATTTTTCAAAAAGTTGGTGGGGAACTTTCTTTAATTATCCTCAGATGTTTTAAATTCAGAATGAAGAAATAATTAAAATGTTATCCATATATTCTGAATAAGTCACTGTAACAGATAACATAAAGGTACAACTTACAATGGGAATATCTATTTTTACTCTATACAGCATGCTTCTTTTCTATTTCTATTTAGTTACGTATCCTAATTAAAGATTTTTTTTCGGTCATGATTGACAAACCTTCCATTACGTGCACTCAGTAGGCTATAAGAGGGGGAGCATGCATGAGAGGGAAAAGTGAAAGGCAGGGGGAGGGGAAGAATTACAGACTCCTTCTGTCTACTTCTCACACCTCCTAGGAAGAAGTTCCTAAATCAAGAGGGGAAAAGGTACTAACTTCTGAAACCCCACCTTTCAATAGCATCGATTTGTTGGCTAGACTCAACTGGTTTTAATTCATATACATTCTATAATCCAGTTAATGTAATAAGTTTTATGTGCAAACTAGCTAAATAAAACTTTCTCTTGTGTAATACAGCTCTATAGTATAGGCCTATAAAGGGGATTCCAAAGTCTTAACTAGAAGTATTACACAATGCACTGCTCAACTCATGTTAATGTTATTATTGAGCCACTGGGTTCCATGGATCAATTTTCCGATAAGATAAAATTAATAATGTATTGTATGGAGAAAGAAGCTTGGAAGTGTGGGAGGTGGCTCTTTTGCATACTCAAGTCTGCGATGACACAAGAGATTTGTATAAAGTCCTATGGTGAATAAATTGATTATCTCATCTCCCTTCCAAGTAACATCTGCTAATATCTATTTTTAAAGTACTATTTCTGGTACCGCATTCTGGAAAATCCTACTTGAGAAGATGCTGTGGCAGTTATATTTTATCAATAAGAAAATTGAGTGTGGAATAAACAAGGTGGATTTAATCCAGGATGTGAGTAACTCTGCCTTCTTATCTCACCACAGATGTCTCAGTTATGATAGGCAAACCTAAAGAACCCAAGGACCAACAGATTCCCAAGGAAAGTAGCTAGGAGAGGGGAGCACACCCAGTCCCCCACATCCCTCTTCTCTTGGGCCCTAGTGCATTCTTCATGCTCACAAAATGAACACAGAAATCTGGTGAGGTCTTGTACAATGTTAATGAGGGCTCAGTGTGTGTGTAAGATAAAGAGCCACCATCTTCTGTCACTTAAGCTGTAGAGCACAGACAAGACTATGGCGAAGACAGGTGTTTGCAACCAAGTGAGATTTCTTTTCTACTGTGTTTATCGAACGTTATACTTGGTGACAGGTGCTCTGCCACCCGTACATAGGCATCGATATTAGCTTTCGGATACTAAAGGCATCTTCATCATATTAGGAGGGTAGACGAGTCAGTGATCAGCGAAGTCACAATTTTGTACATCAGTCGATATGTAGGATTATCAATTTAAAATCGTTTTTTTTAAAGTTTAAAATTTTAGTATTAACAATAACAATGATTATTTTATTTTATTTATATGGGGTTTTGCATGCATAGATATATGTCTGTGAACCATATCCATGCCCAGTACCTGTGAAAGCCGGAAGAGGGCTCATCCTATGTCCTCTAAAAGATGGCCTCTCTTTTTCTTTTATTGGTGTGTGTGTGTGTGTGTGTGTGTGTGTGTGTGTGTTCATAAGTATACAAATGCAGCCTAAGTCAGTTTATGTTGCAGGTACTTAACTGACTTCAGGATGATTTCAGGGTGTTGGGTAACCAACTAGAGGCTCATCCATAGGGACATCTTTCAGCTGTCATTACTTGCCTGTAGTTCTTGGTCTAGGGATGAGGCCCCATGAAAATTTGGCCTTCCATATTTGCATGTCTATTGGTGCTGTTATTGTTCACGTCTTATTTAAGCAGCCGTATTGTTGCAGTATCATAGCTTTCTTGTTATATCTAGGAGACAAAAACTCACAGAAGAATTTTTGATCCTTTGGCTCTTAACAATTGTTTCCACCTGCTTCGTCCACAGTGTTTCCTGAGCCTTGAAATTTTTTAAACCGTAAACCAAAACAGCTCGCTCATATTTTAAAACCTGCCAGGGGAAAATATCTTCAAACAGTAAAGTTAAGGAATATTAAGGGGAAAAATCTATATTATCAGTGAATATTCAAAGACTAAAGCGAAATGTGTGAAGACATTTTTATATAAAGTATCTTTTTGCACACTGTCATTCATTGCTATTTATTATTAAAATAATTTCTGAAACTTGCAAACTAGTTTTAGTTCACTCAGGTTTCAAGAGAACTGTGTCTGCTCTACGTAAATAAGAACCCCCCCATTTTCATATGGTTGCTCTACCCTCTGCTATTTGTGGGTCTGAGACGAAATTTGGGTACTGAAACACTAAGACTCAAGAGACCTAAATCTGTAAAAGCTGGATACAAGCCTATAACTTGTCCCTGACCTGGAAAATTTGGGTTATTAAATTATTAAATGCTCACAAGGCGTGCATTCTCTACAATTACAACACTTGAAATTGTATTGGAAAGGGTCACGGCAAAGCCTCTTTTAGGGCCCAGTAGGCTCCTCTACCTGAGTGGGCATGGCTTGACCCTTTACTCACCAGATTCCTCCTGGTATACTAAAGTCTGGATATTAGAGATCCAAAATGAGTAATAATCACATGTGATGTGGGACAAGCTGTATCTCTGACTTCAGGAACATTGTTGATTTTTTGTAGTGTTTAGAAAGCATTGGTGGATCTATTGGCAACCAATCCGTGAATGTCTAGAGACTCTTGCTAAAATCGAGGGCCACTAGAAAAATGCCGGTAATCAGAACAGCTGACTGCCCCTTTCTCCAGGACAAGCAAGGCACTAGGACCTTCAAGTGGTCCTAATCTTTTTTCTTTGAACTTGCTCAAAACTATAATCCTCCTGCTTGGAACTGAGGTGATCCCTTGGTCTTGAGCTTTCTGCAGCTGCTGGGATGAAGATAACCCATTATTCCTGTGCACAAGGTTCTCATAATCCTCTTAAAAGAGAATGATCTGCAACTCCTCCACTATATGTGATGTATGGTCTCTCAGAAGGTGCCCAGTCATACAGAAACAAAGACTAAAATTTGGTTTTATTCTCAGAAAGTCAAAGGCTTTGATAAGAACAACACTAAAACACATCTAAAACACATGCTTAATGATGTATGCTTTTTGTTATGTAGATATCACACACACACACACACACACACACATTCATTCTAGGACAAGCTGATTCTTCTGATGGGTTAATTTGGAGAATCTCAAACAGATGTGGGGCCCCTATCCGTATGAAGTCAACCTCTCCCACCCTGTAGTGTACATGTCTTCAACAGTGTCACGAGGATGAGAAAAGGGCACTGAATATGATCAAGAACAGATTCAACCATTTTTTTAGTTCCTCAGGGCCCCAAGCTCTGTGCTGAGGTTTTACTGAGGTCATTTAACCTTCACAGCAGCACTAACCACCTGTGAGGTGGGTGTTACTTCCAGTTGCAGATGAAGAATTTCTCAAGTGATGTCTTAAACTCTTGAAACAGTGGGGACCCCTATTTTAGTCACACGGCTTTATCAGACCAAAGTCTCAGTCTCTGTACCACACTGCCTCTTACAGCCTGGAAGATGACATGACACCCACCCAGAGGAAGCAGCCGTGGCTTGAAGGGCAGGAAGTATCTTGCCAACCAAGTCAAGCCAAATGGGGTTAAAAACTTCTAAAACCTCAGTGTTTTCTGTCTTTGTCTGCATGAATACATGCTAGCAACTGCAATATAGGTTATGAGTCTCACAGTCTGTGTGCTACTAGACAAATCACAAATCCTTTAGAACTGAGAACCACTAGTACTTTCACATGGGACTCTGACTAATAAAACATGCCTAGCATGACCTCTGTCATTCTTGCGAAACAGTGAATGTTTTTGAGATAGAAAAGTTAACTTTTTCTCACCTAGATGCCTACAATTTCCCCAATTGCGGTTGCTATTCAAATTTCTTATTTCTAAACCCAAACTTTCTAGTTACCACATGATACACTACAGTATGAGGGCACTTAATATGCAAATTGCTAACATAAATTAATATTATCTTCCCTCCTGTTGCTCTTTAATTTGGCACTGAATAGCTGAGGTTTGAGATTTTAATCAAAGAGCACAGAATAAGTCAATTTATAAAATCAAATGGGTTTTTCTCAATTGTTTCATTCACTGTTTAGAGCTATCAAATCGTAGCCTTACAAATACGTTAGCTGATTGCTACCCCTCCTGCTTGACCACACCTAAATGAAGGCTTACTTTCAAGCCGTGTGAAATGACAGAAGATGGAAGCAAGCAAGCTCTGGCCCAGTAAGTAACCCAAGGGTGGCCTCTCATCTTTTAAGTTTCATTTCCATCATCTGTAAAATGGAGATAAGCATTGGGCCTCCTTCACATGGACTGTGAGAGGACTGAATGAGGTAACCCATGAGAAGTATTAGCCAAGGGCCAGGCACATGACAAATCTTCAGCTCTTCTTAAGCGGAAGTTGAGAGCTCATTCTTAAACACGCCTGCTGTTGCGTATTTTAAAGCAGACACATTCTGGGATCTATATTAACCACTGTGTTCTGCCAAAACAATGAGCAGAAGCACTCAGAAAAGCCATTCGTGAGTCAGTGGGGGGATTCAGTTTGAAGCAAGGAACTGGTTTCCCGTGTGATGCACAGCTGGGACAGGCAGTAACTGAAGCTGTGACAGTGTGGGGGTTGGAGAGCTCAGAAGACAAGTCAGTCAAGAAAACGGATCATGGTCTAGACAGTAAGAGCAAGAGCTTCAGCAAACTAGAAGAGAAGAAGCACAAGTCAGGCCTAGGGACTATCCCGAAAGGCAACAGCATTTGACTTTGGCTGAAGGTTTGAAAAAGTAAAGAACAGATAACACAGTGTGCCGCTGGTTTGTAGCAGCAAAGCTCTCAGCGATTTTGTTGGTCATTTGCAGAACGTACCGCCTTTAAGATAAGCTTAGTCCATGTTGGACCAAGGGGCGTCCTATTCCTGGCATAAACTTGAGCCCAATTCACAGTGGGCAGGGAAACCAAGCCTCCTAACACGGGCCTCCTGGGAGCAGTAGAGGGTCATGTGTTTGGCAGGTTGCTCAAAGCAAGTCAGACTAATTTTTTACTTTGTTTCTATGCAGGCTGCAAGCCCCGAAAGATGTAAAGATAATGTTTCTTTAAGGGACCCTGCTGCAGTGATAATTATGGAATATAAAAGAACATTTATCCAGTTTTATTGACTTCAAACCACTAAGCACAGGCTTTTTCTTTTTTAAATTATACCTTGTAGGATCGGGATATAGCTCAGTGGTAGTATACTTGTAGACCTACATAGGCTTAATGCCCAGCATTGAGAGAACACAATTAAGTCTTGGATGTTTGCCTTCCTGACAGTCTGGAGGCTTGAAAAGAGTTCGACATCTAATATTGCTTATGTCTTATATTTTGCATGTATCTTTTATGTCTTATTTTGTACAGTTGATGTCACATGACTGCTAATATCACTAATATCAAAGTCATCAATATAATCAGTGACCTCTATTAGAACTCTGAGCAGACTCTGCTTGCTTTCTGATACATTTTGCACAAGTTTAGAGACTCATAGAGTGACGATCAGGTCAGATATACCTTATGAAAAAGCCAGCTGACAGGGATAAATTTGGAAGTGCAAGCTCCTGTTAGAAAAAGATTCAGGGAACTCAGGAGACTGGGTGCAGACAAAAATAAACTGGACGAGTCACAAGCGGGGAAGAACAACCTTTTACTCAAGTGTTTACCCAAAACTCTTGAGGTGATGGGATTGAAGGAGCAGAGCAGTGAGGGGCTGGAATACATTTTAAGATTTCAACAACACTCAAAGGCTGAAGAACACACACGCACAAAGATGGGTCACCATATTCAGCATGGCAGCTACTGACCTTGGTACCTTTAGAGCAGAGGTTCTCAACCTTGCGCGTGCTGTGACCCTTTAATATAGTTCCTCATGTCGTAGTGACCCCTAACTATAAGCTTATTTTCGTTGTTACTTCATAACTTCTATTTTGCTACTGTTATAAATCATTATGTGAGTATTTTTGGCGCTAGAGGGTTGCTGGAGGAGTCGCGACACAGATTGAGAAGCACACTACAATACAGGGGCAGTTTAAATCTGGATCCCTAAATCACAGACAACATGATTTCTGAAATCGAGTTTCATAGAATCTTCACAATCATTTAATTGCATTTTCTATCGGCATTCACAGCAAAGGCATCCTAAGCGCTCTATTTTCACTTTCTTTTTTACTCATAAACCAAGCTCTGTCCAATTTGGAGGCCCAGCATTTTCCAATGTGGTTCACAGGCGCCCTCTAGTGACCGAGGGGCCAGTGACGGAGAGCTCTTTCTCCAAATGGCCAGTTGTTGGGTCACTTAAAAACAGATCTGTCTCTTCTACTTTCACAATTGTAAAATCAGTTTATTCTTTCTTATAAAAACAAACTAACTAACTTAACTAACAACAACAAAAAACTCATATCTACATTAAACTATTAGGTAATAATGCCACTCCATGCGGTCTTCTGCACACATTTCAAAGAAAGTAACTTTTGCCTGGTGACTGAAAAAGTATGACAGAAAAAAAGAATATTTTTTAATAATATATTTATGTAATTACCTCTTCCCAACTTTTTATCATTTCTGTGACCATTTATTAAAAAATGATCACAATGGCGAAACTCTGATTTACCAGAGCCTAATGATGACTCTCCTCTCCCCCTCCCCCCAGAAACATTTAATGCTTATAAAACACAGCTTGTAGCAGCTACGTTCATTTCATAACCCTGTTCTGGAGAATTCTTAAACGGGTGGTCAATTTCAGTGTGCAAAGCCATGTTTCCCTTCGCAAACTTCTTAATGGTCGACATCACTTAAAACTCTAGACTTCAGGAGAGCCCCACTTGTCAACATCTCTGTCCTGCATCTACAGGTGCGGCAGGTTTCCTCAGTCTTGTCTGCAGTCCTTTCCGAAGGGGCCTGCTGCAACCCAGTTAGCCGCCTACACACTCAATCCATTTCAGCAATTTCAGTCTGTGATCACCTTCAATTTTTCCTGCCAAAAGTTCTCTTTCTTATTCTAATAATGAAGCTGACTTTCAAACCAGACAAGCATCACATAAGCACATACCAGAGAAAACACGCCATAAGAAATGGGGGAGGGGGCGCACCCACCTCAGGGATAGAGAAGAAACATCGCACAAAGTCCCCTCTCCGTGGATGCAATGAATTCACTTTAGATTCATGAATTCTTGTCTTAGTTCTATAATGTCAAGAGTCTCACTGTGTGATCCCACATAGCAAATTAGCAACACAACCCCCTTCCCCTCCCACACACCATCACAAACCACCTCAAGATCTTTCTTGGAACCAGAGCCTGGACTATCAGTACGCAGTGCACGCCAGTCCAAGCAAGCGGCCAGGAGACACTCACGGGTGTGCTGCTGTCGGAGAAGGTGTTCATGCTGACAGAGCTGCTCAGTTTGTCTGAAGAGACAGAAGGTGGGGATGGGCTCCTCTTCTCCAGGGGGTCCTGCCTCTGCAAGTACTCTCGCCATGCTCGCTGAATGCTGCAGAAAAACCCAGCAATATGTCAGGGCCAATCATCACCCACACACTCAGAAGGGCACGGGGGCGGGGATTGGTTTTAGAGATAGAGAAACTGTGCTCGAAGAGAAATTGTGCTCGAAGGGGAAAAAAACCACTTGGGCTTTAGCTCCACTTTGGCCACCAAAAATGGATTTTAAAATGAAACAAAACAAAGCAAAACCAATCTGATTGTCTTTCTCAGACTTAACTAGGCTAACTCAGCCATAAAAATCAAATTTAGTCAGGGGAGAAAAGAACCCATATGAGTCAAAGTCAAACTGGCTTATACACACTACATGTTTGTGTGTGTGTGTGTGTGTGTGTGTGTGTGTGTGTGTGTTTTAATTTCTCATCTTTGAGAAAAACGGACAGGTGGATGATTACATATTTATTCATCCACTGCATGATTTTAGAGGTTCCATGGGTAGGCTCTGGACAGAGACCACCGAGCACATGTCCAGGATTCCACTCACCCAGACCTCAAGGGGGGAGGGTGTGTGTGGCATTCAGAACACTGGGCAGTGTGTCTGCATGGCCAGATGCTGTGGTCTGGTGGCCCTGATATGGGGACAAGACCACAAGAACATTACAGTTACTTACTTAACATACTGTGGAAGAGACACAGGTAGTAACAAAATACCCCAAAGCGTCCTGTGCTATTTAAGACACTAAAGTAACAGATAATTAGGGGATATTTGGTTTGGTTTGGTTTGGTTTTTGTTTTGATTTGTTTTTGTTTGTTGTTTTTGTTTTTGTTTTGAGACTGGGTTTCTTTGTGTAGCCCTGGCTGCCCTGGAACTCACTTAGTAAACCAGGCTGGACTTGAACTCAGAAAACTGCCTGCCTCTGTGTCCTAAGACTAAAGGCATGCATTTCCACACCAGGCTTTTGGGTTTGGGGTTTTGTTGTTGTTGTAATTTGTTTTTGAATATGTGGTTAATATCAGGAAAAAAAGCTTTCTAAGGCATTGGTGCCTTCCCCGCTCCTGTGTGGAAGTTAAGGAGCTTTTCATGGACCACTGGCTCCAACCTCAGGCTTTAACATCTGAGTTCATGGGTAGTCACTGAATATACTGGAGATTTTCCTTGGCATTTAGATGTGCACACCAACTGCCAGGACTCAGTATCATAAGATAATAAAATATGTGTTTCCTTCTCTACCTCTGTTAAGTTCCTAGAAGCACCAGGCCTTCTATTCTTCTTCCACACAAGCTGAGTCATAAGTTACTGGCCTATGAACAAACTGATGCCTCTTACTCTAAGACCGTCAATTCTCAATAGCCAGTGGATATAAAGAGCAAGCTATGCCATCATACTGTTGAATTTGATTTGTTTTCCTGATTAAAGCTTTGTGAGTTATAATACTCAAGGAAAATTCCAGAAAGCAATGCCTTGGATCCAGAGGCCAATTCCCTGAAACTATGATCCTTAAGCATTGTGGCTTATGCTTGGAGGCCATATTTCTCTTCTAGTACCTTGTTCTATGTCCTTTGTGGTTTGTGTAGAATTCTCAAGAAAGATTTTTAAGGGATGTGGTGGTTTGAATAGGAATGGCCCCCATAGGTACACACACACACACACACACACACACACACACACACAAAGAGTATCACTATTAGGAGGTGTGGCCTTGTTGGAAGAAGTGTGTTATCAGGGATGGGCTTTGAGGTTTTAAATGTTCAAGCCGGGCCCAGTGTCTCTCTCTCTCCCTGCCTCGCTGCTGCCTGCCAAACCAGATGAAGAATTCTTAGTACCTTCTCCATTACCATGTCTGCCTGCACACTGCCATGCTTCCTACCATGATGATAATGGACTGAACCTCTGAACCTGTAAGCCAGCCCCAGTTAGATGTTTTTCTTTATTAGAGTTCCTGTATGTGGTGTCTCTTCCCAGCAATAGAAACTCTAAGGCACGGGCTGTCCACATACAGCTCAGTCCTTCCTTGCACAGGTGCTGACCCTTTCTAATGATAATTGCTCACAGTTATATTGCCTGTTTCTTGAACAAAATGCACCTTTGTTGATTTTTCCTTGGGTTTAAGGTTTTAAACATAATTTTAATGTCTTACAGATGGCTGTTGGTCTCACTGTTACCTCTGGGGCATCCTTTACTAGAGAGCTGAAAACATCTGGATATTTGTGAATCACGTGATATGAAGTTCAGGGGTGGGGGGGTGGGGTCTTTCAGAACTCAGTTAACACTTCAGGAGCACTCTGGATAAATCTAGTCATTTAGGTCTCAAAAGATGTTCTATTTTTTAAAAAACTGAGAGTTTATAAGACCCCAAGGCATTCTTCTCCACCCCTTGTTTTAAACAAGCAAACAAACAACCAACAACAGCAACAACAACAAAGTTACCTTTATCATTCGGAAAATAAAATGTACCACGTGAAGCGCATTACACTTTAGCATGTTGACCACCAGGGGGCGGTGCAACTCTTTAGCAACTCAAACAGTGTGGAACAAACCCAAAGTAAGGAACTTGGTTAAACATCCCCTTTCCCTCTTAGTTTCATAGACCCCAGAGGGCGACATACTAATGTTTCTTACATCAAAGATTAGGAAAGCAGAGTTCATTTCTTTTAAGTAGACAGATATATTCTTTCATTGAAAAATACTATAGCAACATTGACTATCTTTTGAATTGTACGAATATACACAGTGAAGTATTTCATTTTTAATGTCCATTAAAACATTTCTATGCCCTCTTAATTTCTTAACTCACATTATTTTACTTTTGAACACCTGATACATAGCTATTGTGCGCATCAGAAACAATTATATGTAGTTGAAAGCATATTACCCTATTATTCTTGATCTTAATAATTAAAGTTTTAAAGACTACATTGCAGATTTGATAATGCCTTTAAACTTACTTCAGAGGTTAAAAATAGCAAGCCGTTTATGTCATAGTAGACTATGATACTAAATTATGACATTATTTTTTTAATGGTCTCTGGGCCTGAGAGAAGTGGTTTTATCCAACAGTCCTCGTTCACGTTAAGCTATACCTCCAGCACGGCCTTCAAGCAGCTGTGTGTTCTAATATTAAGCATTGTTAGTACCATCTGAAATTGCTGGAAGAGGGGTTTAGAAGTGAACCTAGATACTTCCCACCCACCAGTCACAGGTACCAGTTTCTCATGTAAACTTTCCTATAATTCCAACTCGGGAATCTCTCTTATGGATGCAAAGTGTGATCTAGAAAGGCTGACTTGACGTTTTTACTTTTAAAATTAAGCAGTGACATCATATAATGTATTTAAAATTGGTTGAAATCAGGGAGTATACATCCTTTATTCCTACATCATTTGGAACAGAAGCTGAACATCCTTTGAAGCCACTTTTTGGCTCTCGGCTCTTATTTCTCCCTTCTCACGTGATTTGCTGCTTCTGCCCTCAGTCTGTTTCTTTCCATCTGTTTTATTGCAGGGGCTGACAGCAGGTACCATCCTCACAGCCACCAGTTAGCCTGATACCTGCGAATAGAAGAGGAAGCTTCCATAGGAGGGCTGAGATGCTCAGGGAAGGTTTTGGGTAGTTTGGGCCTTTGAGTTGGGTGCTAGGGGGTGCATTTGAGGTGACAGAGAAGACATGAAAAAGAGGGTAGATATCACACAGAAGGCCATGGTGAAGGTGGTGACACCAACAGGCTGTGAAGACAGCTTCCTCACAGGCTGTAGTTTGGACAATTTGGGTCTTAAGTCTGTAATGTTCTTTTCATTAGGAAGACAATTCTGATATGTGATATGTAGGAAGTCACAAGTCCAACATAGGGGAGTGCTCCCTCAAGGCAGTGAAGCACCGAAAACAGTCCCAGCAGACTGTGTCTCTTCCCCAGCAAGTCCAAGACTAAAAGTGCTGGAGCAGGCACTGGTGGTGCATGCCTTTAATTCCAGCACTTGGGAGGCAGAGGCAGGTGGAGTTCAAGGCCACCCTGGTCTACAGAGAGTTCTAGGACAACCAGGTCACAGAGAAACTCTGTCTCAAACAAAAGTCCTGGAGCAATGATCACCACATGTATATATCACTGTCTGGAGCAGTGATCACCACATGTATGCATCACTGTCTGGAGCAGTGATCACCACATGTATGCATCACTGTCTGGAGCAGTGATCACCACATGTATACATCAAAGTCTTGGTAATTGCAGTATAAAGATGAGTAACTCATTAACAAATGTAGTTTTCTAACACCGTGTTCTAGAAATAGCTTAAAGAAAAGATTGGAACTCACATGGAAGTGCGTTTGGCATGATAGATGTTCTTGCCTAGTTTTACTTCTCATTAGCTGTGCCCTTAAGCAAAATGCTAAGCAGTCTGGCCTACATTGACTCTTCCACAATAAGAGCATAATAATAAATTCTTTCTAATTATTTCAAGAGGTCAACTGATGAGGTATGCACACACAACAATTAGCCCGACACTTGACAAACAGAGCAGGTCTTGACAGGCTATTATTATTACTTAAGACAACAAAAGACATAACAAACACTTTCAGTTTATGTGCAAATGACATATTGATGTGCTATTCTGGATTCCCAAAATCCTGCCTGAGGACCAGGCAGGTATAGAAATATGCTTGGAAAAGATACATTTGTGTAGGGAAGATATGAGGCTAAACATTTTTCTCTGATGCTCTCCTGGAAAGGTCATTACGATTGTGTTGGGGACGGAGTGCAAGGGTGGACAGAGGCTGCCAGGGTTCCCAATGCCACATGGTAGCAGAGAGCTGAGCTGGGATTTGAATCTAATTTGCTCAATCCCAAAGTTTGTACTCTGGAGAACCCTCCCCACATATCTTCTATGAGCTACCTTTTGGCTGTAGTCATGTTTTAGTTGATGCAATAAAATGTTGACCAAAAGTGACTTTGTAAGAAAGGGATTTATTTCAGCTTGTGGATCCATCATCAAAAGAAGTCAGAATAGGAACTCAAGGCAGGAACCTGGAAGCAAGAACTGAAGCAGAGAACATGGAGGATACTGGGTACTAGCTTGCTCTTCCTGGCTTCTTCTGTTTGGTCTTTATAACTCAAAACCACCTGCCAAGGTGTGGCGCCACCCACAGTGAACTGGGTCTACTGACATCAATCACTAGTCAAGAAAATGCTCCCACAGATACCCACAGGTCACTTTGTTGGAGGCAATTCCTCAGTTGAGGTTCCCTCTTCCTAGTGACTCTAGCTGTGTCAGTTGATATAAACTAACTAGAACAACTAGGTGGATACTATGCTTTAACAATGTGATTCAGCAAAGCTTTTAATTAAATGTTTTCACAAATTCTGAAAGCTCAACAGGTATCTTTTTCTCTTTCAAGTTATCTAATTTTGTCAAATATAATTTTAAATGAAAAAATGATTAATGTTTAATACACCCATATGCTGCTCTGTCAGAAAATGTTGTCAAAGCGTAAGTAATGGTTTAGGTTGGGACATTTTTTGATAGTCACTTATAACCTGTTAACTGGCCCAGACATGAAGGATGATGCTCAGGAGCTGAGAAGTGGCTCATTTTTCCACAGGGCACCGACACTCATTTGTTGCCCACAGATCCTTCTAGCTTGAGGTCAGAACACACTCAGCTTTCCTCCCCAGGCTGGGCTGGAATCCTTCATCTAGGTGCTTTCCTTCAACTACCTGATGGAGGTTTGCCTTCTCCTGATGTGTGGGGAACCTGCCTTTCATTTTCCCCAAATGCCTTCTATAAATTCCCTGTAATTCTGATTTTTTTTTCTTCTCTTGACACAGTCCATTGATCATCCAAGTCTAAAGCTCAGAATGACTTCTTACCAGCTGTGTTTGTGAGCCAGATCACATAATCCTGATGACACTTCACACACACACACACACACACACATACACACACTCACACATTTGTCACCTGTTCATGCCTCTGCTTCTTTCTTCTGACTTTGCCCTACTGCATTGTGGTCTCTTTCTTACTTCCTTTCAAATGCTTTCCTTCTCACAATGCCTTGAGTGTTAGAAGCCAACTGAAGAGATCTTGTGTTGCCCCACAGACCATGCTAGGGTTCACATTCACTTGACCACTCAGGACAGGCTGTCCACAGCAAGAGAAGTTCTCTTCTTGCTTGTCTTTCACATTTGGAGCTCTGTCTACCAGGGTCTCTCTCTGCCCTAGCCTTTCAGGCCTCATCATCAGCCATGTAACCCCCACACTGGAGCCTACAGTGCTTCTTCATCATGGAGTAGAGAGAATCCCCTAGAAGAGTGGATTTTATGATAAAATGACCATTATTTTTCTCTTTCACCAGGAGGAGGCAGATGTCTATGTTGTCACCACTAACAGAGGGTCAGAGGCCCTAAGACAAAGCCTGTGACATTGGAAGGTGACCCTAAATGCTCAGACAAAGGCCACATTTATATTAGTTCGCTTTATGCCAGAACTTTGTCTCTTGGGAAGCAAGGATGGATGTGCCCTATCCTGGGAGGATACCAAGGTCTTGCAGGAAGGTTGTCATAAAAGACATACATAAAAGAGCAAGAGGCACAGCCAATGGGGAGATGAAGTCTACATTATTGGTGAGGGCTTGTGGTAGATCCTGTGGTCCCATCCTCCAAGATTCCAAGCCTTACAGCTACCATAAAGGAGACAGATGTCTAGAAGCCTGAATGCTTATCTTTGTCTGGGGACCTGGGCAGCCTCAGGGAGGTTAGCACAGGGGGGGTAGGACAGTCTGCAACAGAAAGGAGGACAGGAGGAAGGGGGAGAAGAGGAAGGTGGGAACGGACAGGATGAAGGTACAGGCTGTATGATGTGAGCTCTCCCTGTCTCTGTCCTCCCCTTCCCCCTCCCCCCTCTGTGTCTCTGTGTCTGTCTCTGTGTCTCTGTCTCTGTGTCTCTGTCTCTCTCTCTCTCTCTTTCTCTCTCTCTCTCTCTCTCTTTCTCTCTCTCTCTCTCTCTCTCTCTCTCTCTCTCTCTCTCTCTGTGTGTGTGTGTAAGCGAGATGAGCAACCTGCCCAGCAACCTGCCCAGGGAGTTAAGAATTTAATAACCAGATTAGACAGGACTCACTGAGCTGGAGTGAATTCTCTGATAGGACTCAAATTCCATTATTGGGCAGGATGAAGTTCACGCTCCCATCCCCCTCCAGTGACTGGAAATGGGGTTCTGAGCTATTACGAGAGATAAAAGCATTCATTTATACCTCGCCTCGCTGAGACTCCTCCATCAAACCAGCAAACATGAAGTCAGAAAGCCTCAGCTCTCTCTGCTTGCCGGACTCACAAATCCAGAGAGTTCGTTCTCTCTGGTTATTCCTCTTCTTGACACCCATTCCTCTGTCTTGATATATTGGAGATAATGAGCCCCCCATCCCCAAACAGGCATTTTCCTAACTTAATTCTCTTGTGAAGCACTCTCATTTCCCCACACAGCAATGTTTCTTTACAGCACCTTTTCATTTAACAGGACCCATCTGAATGAGACTCCTGATAACCCAGCAACCTGGGCCTGCACTTCAGCATGCTCTGTAGTGAAAGTGACACTTGCTTGTAGAAAGCAATTCAACAGACAAGAGTCATTTTAGCCAGGGAGTGAGGCACAGAACTTCCTAGTAGGGTACCTGGTTAGTTCAGAAACTATCTGGGCTTACCATGAAGGGGAGGCTGGATGCTCACACTGTAGCAATCTTCTTAAGGATGTGTATGGCTGGCACAGATTTGTAGTGGTGTGGATGGCTATTTTCTTCCCTCAGCAGGACATTATAAACCTGTCATTCCATTCCTGTTTAAATTTCCTAACCCAGAGATGATGTAATGTTCAAAGCCGCATACCCTCCTTCAGAGTGACTTCCTTGAGCTCATCCACAAATGATCCATGGTTCTCAAGTTCAAACAAATTTAAATATAAACTCTGTGGGTGTTCAAACATCTTAGAGTTTTAACGAGACTGGGGTGGAGGGGGTTGAGAGGAAGGAGAACTGTGTACACCAGTATTGGCAATTCTTATTTGTGCCTCTGAGGGAGACTCGGAATGGGGATGAATCCCAGAATTAGTTGTGAATGGACCACTCTGGGTACTACCCAGGAGGATCTGAAAGCTCCTTTCTCTACTTAAAAATGCTTTAAAGCGTTGATAGCTTTCTCTCCAAGAGGGTTTGCTTCACTTTGGGGCTCACCAGCCTTATTTTATTAGTGTTGCAGTGTAGTTAGTGCTACTTCATTATGATAGTCTCATAACAGGAAGTGGGGGGCATGTAGGTCTTTATTAGACAGGGCAATGCAGAAGCATCACCCACTTCATAGAAGCTGGAAAGATAAGGGTCATTTCCCCCAACCCTGGAGGTGGAAGTGGAAATAAGGGCTTTACAAAACAGTGTGCATGCATGCAAGGTGATGTCTCCAATGGTGGGGTAAAAGAATGAGGGCAGATACAAAGACTCTTGTGAGCCTCGAAAGGAAAACCAAAAGCAGTAAGCTGGAATTCCATAAAATTCATCCTACCATGGTAGGAAATGGTGGGTGTGGGCCAAAGGTACCTTTGTTGCTGCTTAGGTCCTGGCTGAACCTGTAGCATACAAATGGGAAGTAAAGAAATCTATGATTCTGTAATGCCATGCTGCTCCAAGTTTGATCACAAGTACCCAGACACACACCTGTACAGCTAACTGCTTCATGTAACTTTGTAACAACTTACATTTTCACCTTTGATTCCAAGGGCTGTAGGCTGAGGGGATAATTCTCAATGTTATTCTCCACATCCATGGCCAGCTGGTGACTAGAAAGAGAAAGAATGTATCTATGTATTCAGTCCAGAAAGCCATTGTTCACAGTGATAACACTTTTAACTTACGTGGTTTTGAAAAAGGTGATGTTGATTAATTAAGGAAATCCTAAAAATGGGCTGTGAGCGACCTCACACTAGAAACAAACCTTTGCCTTCTCTGCTGTGTTCTCCCTCCCATCTGTGTTACTCAAAAGCTAAGGCTTAAAGACTGACCCTTTTGACAAATAAAGACAAAATTTGGGCCTTTGCTGGAGGGTTAGACCCATGGAAAACAGAACACACCTTGCAATGACTGTGTAGTCCCGGAGAGCTTGTTGGAACCCCTTACTTCCTTTTTCTTCTTATTTCTACCCCTTATTCATCCTCAAAGATACTACTGCCAAGGACCTTTCCCCTTTCATTCTGTAAGCTGTTTCTGAGCTCACAAACGCCATGGTCACAGCTTCTTGCAGACACGGTCCCTCCCTGGGTGCTTACCGGTCCTGGTCCGTATGGACGCTATCCTTGGCTGGGTTTTGAAGAGTGGATAACAAGTTGAGAGCGAAGCACAAAACAGAAATAGAAGTAGACAAAAATCAAAGGCTATATTTTTCAGAGATCAAGGGCAATTTAGCAGAAGTGGATGACAGCACCACCCCCTGGGCAGGTGATCATGGGAGACATAAGGAAGACACAAGGATGGACCAAAAATGCATGTCATGCTTTGATATTTTTATGAGTCTAGGTTTTGTTAAGGGCCAGTGGTAACCTACCAAGCTGTAACAAACCACCAGTGTATGG
This sequence comes from Rhynchomys soricoides, assembly GCA_019843965.1. Classification (NCBI taxonomy): domain Eukaryota; kingdom Metazoa; phylum Chordata; class Mammalia; order Rodentia; family Muridae; genus Rhynchomys; species Rhynchomys soricoides. The sequence continues at coordinate 21,222,517 of JADRCH010000009.1, forward strand.
GGACCTCCAGAATGAAAGCCAACACTTCAGGCAAGCAAAGGATTTAGAACAGGAAGTTCAGAGGGTTGTTCAGGACTGATGCAGGGGATAAGCAGGAAATATGAGGTAAACTAGTTAGAAAGCTACCCAAATTAATGCAAGCCATGACTAAGACACCAGGAAAGAACAGAGACACATGAGGAGGAGAGTGTCCTAGACTACATAAATGCATAAACGTAGCCACTAAGGCTACATAAATAAATATTCCTTTCCTTCAATGCCAGTGAGAAAACATGACAAGGCAGATAAATTCTATATGGCCACTAGGTGGTGCCACAAGCCCAAAGTAGCTCTGCTGTGGATCAGTCTGATTGTTTACGGGTAAGAGACTTTTTTTTTTTTTTTTCGTTTCTTACTCTGTGGCATTGGTATTCAGATTTTCCTGTCAATTCTTTATTATTAAGCCATGTGTGGGCCAGAAATAATTCAAAGCATGTGGTTAAAACAGTGAGAACATCAACCATAGCCCCTGTTCCTTCAGTCTGAAAGGTGTGTGCTGTGAGTGTGTATGTATATAATAGTGTGTGTACGTGTTATTGATTATTAAAGAGGAAATACAAATGGACCCAATCCAGATAGATGAGCATGCAGAGACTCACTTCATGATCACGTGACCTTATAGCGCAACAGCCTTATAACAAGGGTGTTTTAAAGCTTAAGTCTATTGAGCATGCCATTAATTACAAATTAGCAAACTGGCGAAGAGTACCTGCAATGCAGGCAATATAACTTGCAATAATCAAAGACAACAGCAGCAATATTTTAATAAAGAAAACACTTATGTGACCTAATTTGGTCATGTCACTTATACATTACCAACAAACTATAAATGACAAACATCTATTAGCTTAAACGGGCTAGTGATAGGGCATGTCATCAATAATTTCCTGTGGTTAATCAAGTCATTGTATATCAGCACCATGGTGGAACATAGAAGCCCAAGTTTCCTACCAGAGATAGACTAGTTGAATAATGACAACTAAGAAAGGCACGTAGACTAAAATCTTACTTAAGTTAATACATAATTATCATAAATAATAGACTCCCAAGAAGCTTCCTAATTAATAGCATTACTAACTACTTGTCTCTATTTTTGGACACCTGCCAAGCTATATTGTTACTGTGTGTGTGTGTGTGTGTGTGTGTGTGCGCGCGCATATATGTGTGCATGTGTGCATACACACACATGTATGTAAATGCCCTCGGCTGGTTTTACACAGTGTGGAGTTGCAGCTTCCCTGCTCTTCACACTGACTGTCTACCACAAAACGCTGTCGAGCATTTGGGATAAATGCAATGTTCCAAAGGGGAATAACCAATCAACTGCTATGACACAACGATCACTTAACTTACGGTCATTGTGAATTGCGGCGGTGATTTACATCGGCACCTAAGTCAGTTACAGCTGTAACGAAATGCCTCATCTGCTCACTCAAAGCACTCAGGTTTTTCAATCAACTCTGACAGCTTTCAAGGACAGAGTCCTGCCTGGAAGCAGACCAGGAAAAAATTCCAGCGATCTATGCAAATGTACGAAGAAATCCATTTAAATGGTGGGTCTAGCGCCCATAGCATTTGCTTCTCTCTGTCACTGACAACTAGGAAAGAGATGGTTTCATTGGAAACTCTTCCCTGCCTGAGAGAACTTGTGCCTGTCTACGTGCTTTGATGGGAGCCAATTTCCATTCCTAGAGTATTCTACCCTCACAGGAGAACACATCAAACTGCAAGACAGACAGGTCATTTACAGCCGATCTTAGCTTTTGTGGGTCTCTGGATGGCACAAGGGAAACAGTAAACTGGTGTTGGGGCTGAGGTAACAAGCCCACACACACTTCACTGTTGCTCACATGTCTTCCTGAGAGCTGGGGAATTAACATGTTGGTGGTAGTGAGAGATTTAATATGGAGCTGTAGTCAATTAGGAAGGAAGCGGAAAAAAAAACCCCACTTTTGGAGTTCATTTCCTACATTTAAATCAATAATGAAAAATGGATGTAGTCAGGTTGACTAAGTGTATGGGCTGAACACCACAGAGGCACTGCCTCCTCAGAGAATATGGCTACTTGGGAGTTTGCTGAGAAACTGCAAAGACTGAGGTACACCTGTGCACTGGTCCTCACCCCAGCTCCCCCTCAGAACCACTTGAAGGGAGCTCTTAGGCCGCCTCCAGGGCCCCAGATTCAATTTGTCTGCAGTGGAACTTGAACCAGGACATTTTTAGTAAGCTCTCTCTCTGACTCTAAATATTCAGGTAAAAGAAATATGATGTAGCCCTAATGTCATTATAATATCCATAAAAGAAAAATCTTTCTAGGATGAGCTAAAAATCTTTGTTATTGTTTACATATAGCCAGTGAAAGTATTGATGAGAAAAAAATTTAATATAAGTTTATTTTCAACTAATAAAGGGAACTTGGACATTTTAGGGTTGACAGGTGGCTCAGCTTTTAAAAATGCTTGACATGCTACCATGAAGCTTAGAAATCAGATCCCAGCACTCATGTGACAAACCCAGAGTCTGGTGCATGCCTGTAATCTCGGCTGCAATGTGCTAGAAAAAGCAAGAGCTCTGGGGCCCTTAGGCTTCCATCCTAGCCAAGAAAACATGGGTCTCAGGTCCTGGGAGAGATCCTATCTCAAAGGAATAGACAAATAGGAACTTCTTATTCCCATCCAGCAATAACTAACACTGTACCTACTCCCCTATCGTTCTCTGCCCCACAACCCTTCCCTCCCCAGCCCTTGGAAATTTCCATTCTACTCCACTTACATGAGTTCAAATATTTTAAATTACACAGATGAGTGGTCTAAAGAGTTCCTTCAGTAGCCAGGTTGCTTTTTCAATACAATGGCTACAAACTTACCCATATTATAACTAACTACAGGATTTTATTCTTCTGTAGATGCATAGTATTTCATTCTGTCTGTGTACCACATCTGTCCACTGCCCCTGAGGATGACTCCATGTCTTGGTGATTCTAAGTCACTCTGCAGTTGGCAAGAGAGTACAGCATCTCTTGACAGACTGTTTTCATTTCCCTTGGATATATATTTTGTAATGGGAATTCTAGGACATAAGGAAGTTCTACTTTTTAATTTTTGAGGAAACTCCATGGTATTTTTCAATTTTTCATAATGAATAAGTTTCTGCATTTTTATTTGCTAATATTACGAGACCAGGCATAAAAATAATGCCCTAAATCAAATGGGCATGTAACTCAGAAACTTCATCTAATCAATAGAATCTGTCCTTCAGTAGATGACATGGCAAGGGCATACACCACAGACATGGAAAATCCTGAGATGCTCTGACTTAACACCCACTCAGATGGGAAGGGAAGGGGACTGGCACTGAGGGTGTCATCTGTCCTGGGACTTGGGTGGTTAAATGATGGATCCTGATTCACAAGGGAAGGGAAAGACAGAAAGAGAACTCTTTCCACTTACAGGGATATTTTCCATATCCTGGGGGTTTTCACCTCTTCTCTCTAGGGTGCTCCTTGTACCTGTCACTATTTCTTAACAAAAACATCCTCTCTGGTGTGGTGCAGGCTGGCATTTCAAAATGGTTACCATTCGTTTTAGTGACATGGCTGCTTCTGTAAACCCCGTTCACTAATCCATGTTCTTCTTTCTGGAACAGAGGAGTAATTTAGCTGCTCCTTAGTGGCCATCATCTTCCTTCTGAGACTCGTTTTCTTCTTCCCAAGCTACTCGTGTTTACTTCTTTGTAGTAGTGTATGTGATTTGAGAGCTCTCTCGGTTGTCATTTACCTACTTTTGTATTCTCAGAAATACTAACAATCTTTCCTAGTGCCTAGAACCATGCAAGACACCCATCCATGCTGTCACTACATGAGGACTCAGCTGATGGTTGTTGACATGAGGGCTCTGGAGGCCCCCAGAGCCAGCTTTCAAGCTCATCCTTACACACCAGCTGAAGATAGGTAACCTGGATAAATTACTGAAACCTCTTAGTGTCTCCTTTCTTATCTGTAAAAAGGTCATAATCCTGCCTATGTCAAAGGTCATAATCAGAGTTGGATGAGGAGTCATCTCTTAAGCCTTAGTAATATAGCCTACATTGTAAGTCCTCAGTAAAGGATGGCTACTTTCTTTTCCTTTCTCTTGACAACACAGTTTTTTTAATCAACTGAACATATAAAATCACAAGCTAAAGTTAAATAAGCCTTTGACCTGAAGTCAGGATAGAATTTTCATGTACTCTAAATAGTATTCATTTTTTAAAAATGTATATGTAACATAATTTATCTTTCTGTTTTGCTTTTTGTAGAGCAAATTTTTAATTTTACTTCATGTTGGACTGTTATTTTGAATGCATACTCTATATTAGTCTAGTTTGTCCTTGTCTTGTGTCAAAAATTATTCTTGCCTTCTGTGATTAAAACCAAAGTCAAAAGTGGGCTAAGTTTCAAGTTCTTGGACCTACCCGGCAGACATCTACGAATCCCATTGACCGGTTTAATCAGGAGAACAAGCCCTAACCTTTCTATCTGTATCTCAACTGGAACACATTTCTTAGCCCCAAAATATCATGAGCAACTGTCAAATTTACTTATTCATTTTTGCCCTGTCAGAATTTGTTTTTCATCTTTCCAAGCTAGCAAATAATGTAACTTCCTTCGAATGTTTTACTTACTTCTCAAGCAAATGGCTTCCATCATCAACTTGTTCTAAAGGATCTTGTAGTCTTTTTAGTTCTTCCTGTAAAAAAGAATTAAAATCACAAATCAATACCTTCTATTTTTGGCAATATTTGCGATTAGTTGTTAGGAACACTGAGATATTCAGAGTTGAATTCTGGGGAAGTAACAATGGTTAGGTCTTTAAACATGCAATACAATTTAATCTGTGCTTTAATTGGAATATAATATTGTCACATAAACAAATTGATGTTTTTGATCACTAAGAAGAATGCTTCCTACTATTTTTCCATGGTGTGTATGTTTTTGTGAGTCCACATACACTCTTTCCAAATTTATGAGTTCACAGTAACTAAAGGATATAAATGGTAGTTTTGCTGACTGTGACTCTAATGAATGTGTGCTGGCCATGTGACAAACTTTCTTGTGTCATGGTAACCTTTTCTATGTAGTCCACATGTGCACTTACACACACACACACGCACACGCACACACACCTCTGAACACTGATTATCTATAGTCACAGTGGTCTCATTTCTGCAGCTATAAGGATATAACAGTTGATGTGGGTACCCGAGACTGCCAACAGGTCCCTTGTCTTAATGATCACAGAGGAGGAAATGTAAAGACGGTGTATAGTATTCTATTCCTAGGAGGATCATTCCCTAGGCCCATATTATGTAGCCTGCACCCTGAAAGTGGTAAAGTGACAGTCCCAAAGGAAAGGCACAATCAGAACTAAAGGGATCCCTCACTGTCTGAGGGGTATTGATCTAGGATTTCTAAGCACCCAGGTACCCAAGTCCAAAGGTTGACATATCTTTGTATTTACCCTACACATCTCTTGGCACACAGTTGAAATCATACCTGCACTGCATTGTGAATTCCAGAAATTGACCCCGCCCCCACCTCTCTCCAATCCTTTTAACCTTACCATTGGGCTGTGCAACATGAGTCCACCATCAGCAAAAGCCTCTTCTTTCAAGTCCTTTGAACACTCCCTAAATTATCCTGTTTTAGCTGAACCATGCCTTACTCTTCTGGGAATAGCTAAGTTCTGGAGAGCAAGACAAGCAGATTGTTTCAAGAACAGTTTCAGCATTTAGAGGATTTTACTAATGGCAAACTTGGCTGAGACCCACAGTATGCCTTCTTCCTGAAGCTCGTTTAGAAGGGAACCACTTCTTCCTGTGAGCTACATACAACATGGACTAGAGACAAGGTGGCTCCTCCTTACTACTCATTATGTCTTCTAGATTTTCTCTACTCCTACATAGCTCCAGTGCCTCTGACAATGTGCCAGACACCCATTCTGGGCTTTGTTTACCCTGTCTGCCATTCTCAGTACTATTTACTCCTGCTTCTTATGAAATTTAACCCAGTCTAGATAGATAGATAGATAGATAGATAGATAGATAGATAGATAATCAACAGTCCTACAGAATGTCCTTCTCCATGCAAAACTTAGCATTTGGCATTTAGAGTAAAATTCCATCTTCAGACCTATAAGCTTATTCTTTACATCCGTCTTCTTTTCTCCAAGCCTTCCCACTTACTCTGTCATATCTCACCACACCTTCAATGTCACAATCAGTAAATGCAAGTTATAGAAATGGTAGTGCTCACACTTGTTTTTACAGAGAACCCATTTATAAGAACAATATCTTTGTAGGTGTGTGTTTAGAATTGTTAATTTGTTAAATTGCACAAATATTAAGATTTTTGAGATAGAATCCAGTTAGATGGAAGCTGTGAACATGAATATACTCTGTAAGTTATAGGAAAAGCCTGTAACTCATGGAGTAGAGCATCTGTGATCTTAGAACAACAATACCTATTCTGGGTTGGTGACATCACTTACGGATGATGAGAAGATGAATTCTAATGTACAAGTACTGTCTTGCTTGAATATCCACCAATCATTCTTTGTTGCTGTTGTTTTGTTTATTTGTTTTTGGAAAATTGTATAACTCTAGAACATTGCATCTCCATCTTAACTGCGTTTGAAAGCCAGAGTTGAACTTTTAGGCCTTGCATGTTCCTTTGTATCCTCCGCATGACAGTTAATAAAGAGCACCAGCTCTTGGTAGTCTTAGCAGTTTCTCATCTACTATGTGCTATGGTGTATGCATTGTTATTTTCCTTTTATGGGGGCACTCAGAGAAATGAGTGGGAAAAAAATAGTCTGCATGCTCTGTGCCAGGCACTTTCCTCCACTCTGCAATTGTGAGAATGCCTTGGGTGGGGCAGGCTTTGGTGCAGTGCATCATTCAATCTGACCATTGATGTCCCAGGAAATTGTATCAAACATAAGGTCAATGACTACCCCGAGCTTTCGGAGCAGCTGCTCTACTGACTATTTGGAGGATGGATTGTGTCATTAGGTGATTTGTGCTAACTATACAAAGCATCTCACTTCCACTGGCCTGGAAATTTCAAACCATGTCCTCATTTTCTCAGAAATGAATCAGGAAGTTGGCTTGCTCAACAATCCCCTACTGGGTGTGTTATCTTCGAGGAAGTTCTGTTTTATCGTTAAAAACATACAAATAGTCTCTGTCATTAGTTTCTCTCACTAGTCCCCTCTGTGTTTGATTTTGTATTTGGCAATGCTTGTTTGTTTTGGTTTGGGTTTTGGTTTTCGCTGAAACTGGAAAATAGCTCCTTGATGCTGTGGGAATGGAGTCCATGCCTATGACCAAGGTCTTAACGCAGTAGAACGCAGCTTGCTTCTCTCTGCTTTCCATCTTCTTTCCATCCTCTTCTAAGTCTGCTCAGATGCACGATTCCAAAAACCACATGCTCTTCTCCATGATGTTCAATCACTAGATCCTCTCACCTCTTCTATCAACCCATCCCATTCTTCTTTGGGGATGCCTCTAACTCCCCCTCACAAATGTCTTCCCAACCCTCGACAGGGGCTGTGTCTCCTGCCCCAAGTTCTTAGCAACCATCATTCCAGTTTTCGTTTACTTTTAACTGCGTCCCAACTAAATTGCCGGGGCTGAGGCTGCTGGCTCCTGTATCTGGTGTACCTGCCCCCACATACTGAAGCATTTGTGGGTGGCTTTATAATTACTTGCTGAATAAATTAGTCAAATCTGTCGCTGTGGCAAAGACATGGACACTTGAGTCTCAGCTCTTCCAACTAGTTCTTTTACTATTCCCATTCTCCTCTTTGTCTTGAGGAGCTTGCAGTTTTGGTTTTTATCATCCATGATCCTTTGTTCATGGCTCTAGGGAGGGAGGCACCAAGATGAATGAGAAACCAAAGTCTTTGGGGATGTATGTTCTTGCTGGAATGCAGGTTGGCGGGAGGTAGAGCCACAGCAACCAGTGGCCTCACTTGTGGCCTCTCCAGCCATAGCCCCATAATTCCCCTCTTTTTCCCTTGCTCCCAGCATCTTCCCTTCCCTCTTCCCCTTCCCTTACTTTCCCTCCCTTCTTTTTCTTCCTCTCTTCCTCTTCCTTTCCCTCCTTCACATTATCAATAGCTCAAGATTCTTCCCCAAGCCTGGAGTGTTTCCCTAGACCCTCCTTCTCTTCCTTGTCAGTCATCCACTTAAGCAACTTACCTCTTTTAGCTTTGGGCACTGGCTAAAACTGCAAGAATCCTAAGTTGCTTTTGTTTGCCCTATTTGGAAATCCCAACAAGTGCAATAAATAAAATTAATCAGTCATCTTAAATAACAGGGTAGCATATCTACCCAAAGCTGATCCCTTGTAGGAGAAGCTGTTCCAACCCAAAGGTTCAAACTTACTTTATGGCTCAGTTTCATTCAAAAAATAATAGGGCAATTCCTACCCAACTCTATTTGGCTACCATCTTTTTGGGAAAAAAAATAAGCCCAATACCTCTGCGAAATACAAGTTGAATTATTTAGGTACAGCCCATATATACAGCACTGCAATTGTTCCAAATGAAATCTGTTACGAGTGGTGAGGGAGTGTAAGCTATACCATCATGGTGAATAATTGACCGGTTTCTTCTCATGCTTCCCACTGCCAAGAGAGGTTTTCTGAAGTAATTTGGTTGTGAAATATTAGAATGAATGGCCAATAGGGCATTTGCCTTTCTGTGCCCAGCTTCCCCCTGTCAAACACAGTGGGATACAGCTAAGAAACCGGCAAGTTCATTCCTGTGGTTCAGCTATTGGACCTATTCAAGAATCAAGTAGGTTTGTCTTGTTTGATAGTTTGTTTTTTTCTTTGTGTTTAACCCATTTATGTTCTAAATAAGTATAGTATATTGTTTGGACAGGTTTAAAATCAGAAATCTTTTATAATATTGGTTTTCCTCTAAAGTGCACTCATATCTAAGTAGAACCTTTTAGCTTGTCTGAATTGCACATTGGCCATGCAGGCCCAACCTCCTCCAGAGCATCTAGGGAAACTTAAAATTTGAACACAATCTACAGTTTACTTCATTCTACAGTAATGGGTGATAAAATCAGTAACACTCACGTAAATCATGTTTGTGTGTGTGTGTGTGTTGGGAATAATTTCATATTAACCTAAAGGTAACTATTTAACAAAAGTTAAAAGCCAAATGTACTTTTGATGCTTTTGACTATTTAATCATTCAATTAAATATTAATAGTTCTCTTCACCAGTCCCCCCACCAGATTCTCTTTTAAATGGAACTATAATAAAGGCACTAAAAGGGGCTTACTAATGTTTGCATAATTTGGAAAAGTAGAAGACATAAAATCTATACTAATTTTAGCTCTGCATCATTACACATGAAATATTGATTATTGCTCTTTGTAGCCTACTTTATGAAGCTCGGCTCCTGTGTCCACACAAAGTGAGTGTGGTGCTTTGCCCTTGGACCCCGGTGGCTGTAAATGATGCCCTTGGTGACAGCTGGGAGGCAGGCATTCTGATCCACAGCCTTAAGAGATGCATTTCCCAGATTAGACCAGGGATGACCCAGCTGCACAGCTTAACTTCAGAAAATTAAATTGGAGGGATTCCAACCTCGGCTGAAATAACTGTGTGAATTACAACACTTCCATGGGCCTTGTTATAATGTAAATGTGCTTATAATTTACTGCATTTTCCCTCTACCCCTGCTGTGAATATGGGCATTAATAGTCATCCCATATATTTAAAGGCAAAAAGGCATCAAAAATAAAAACGCAAGACTTATGCTTTCTCCCTTTGGAAGAAGGGAGGCTAGTTTTCTTTTTCTTCCTTTTTCTTTTGACATTTTCTTTCTTTTTTATTTTCTGTAAAAATAAAAATAAAAAAATACACAGTTTATTATGTATTATGCATTCCTGTTCTTTATGGCTGGCACACCTGTAAATTTCACAGGAAAATTACCTAGAAGCTGAACATGAATTTTCACAGGAGGAAAAAAAAAATGGCTAATGCGACATCAACAGCTCATTTAAGGGACTCATTCTGGTAAGTTATGGGCACATAGGTGAGGTAGTAGACTTTAAAAGTAATTTTCATGTTTCCAGCACTCTGAGGACATTTTGTGAGTCCCTTTATTTGCAGAGGGGCTGTGACTTTATGGCAGCAATCATCAGGTGAGGGACTGAGAGAGTATGGGAACTCTTGTGCCTGTTTGAAGCAGAATTATTACTCATCGTAAACATAGAGACTTACTAACATAAGACACATCAGGAATTAGACTTGTTCACTGTTTATTCCTGAAAGACCACCCATATCACACCCACAGGGCACCCTAGCCTTTGACTGCTGAATATGAGTGTATGACACCTGAACTCATTTGAACAAATGACAAGAGATCATGTTAAATAAAATCCAATTAAAACTTCTGAGTCAGTCGTCCTAGGTCCCTGGGTCTGAGGTGATCTCAGTCCTTTGGATTCTCTTGGAGTGCAAATTGTTTTTAAAAAAGATCCACTGACAATGATATCACTTGGACCAGCCCTTTGCCCACATCCAGATACGATGGTGGGATGAGTCAGCCTCACATTATTTTGAAAAATATGCTTCAGGAAGAAGTGCCCCCTCTGTCTTTTTCTAAGCTGCAGTGTGGTCTCACCAGCTTGGGCTGACTTCAGGTCACAAACATTCTAACACTATCCCTGTAAAATGAAAACACTTACTGTAAAGTATCTTACACACTATAATAACTCCAGAATGTAAGACAGTTGAACATTATTAGTAATGATTTAAAGTTGTCACTTTACTCAAAGATTATTTAGGGGGCCGATGAGGTGGTTTAGAGAATGAAGGCATTTGCTGCCAAGCCCAGCTTTGTGCATCCCATCCTCAGAGCCCACAGGATAACGGACAGAGCAGACGCCCAGAAGAGGTCCTCTGATCTCACACTCATGCCTTGGTATTCATACACATGCATAGAAGCAAGTGCATGTGCATACATGCACATATACATAGACATGCAATTTTTCAAAAGGTATATTGAGTTTAACAGCAGGGTAGCCATAAAAAAAACCAAAAACCAAAAAACAACTGAAACTAAAAGACTAGGTATTTTGCATTTTATGTATTTTTGCATCTAGAGGTGGGGGGAGGGGGAGTTTGGTAGGGGAGGGGAATCCCAGACACACACTTGAAACTAAGAACTCAAATACCAAAAGCACATAATTTCACATGTAAGTATCCACCGGTAAATGCGGATGGAATGGCAAATGTGGATAAGTGAACCCATGCTCCAGCTCCAGCTTTCCTGTGCTGCAGGACCACAGCAAAGCACTGACAATCAGACCAGCATGTGGCTCCCATCTGCTTGTACCTGGTTCAGGACTGCATCTCTTTGCAATGCCACAAACCATCACCAGGACGTGTCTTCCTTAGTTCAGTTGGAACATGAGTTTGTGTTTCTTACCTTCAGTACTCACTGAGGATGGGAGTGTGGAAGCCACCATGGGAGTGCTGAGAAGAGCACTCTCCTCCAACTCACCCACTCCTCTTCCCTTCCTTCTGCCACCACCATTCTTCTGGATCTCATTTTAGATTATTCACTGGAACTATCATAGGAAGGCCAACTCACCTTTGTTTCCAATAGTTTAATTCTCTTATCTTAAAATTTACTGCTAGCCTAAATGAAAATAATCATCAGGATTGAAAACACCCCCAACTCCCCACACATACCATTTTGTTCCTTTATCCTTCCTTCAAAATTCATTTTAAAATGTGGTCTATATATTTTAGTATTTCTTTCTGCAGCTAATTGCATGCCATTTCTCTGAACTATGGTTATTGCTACTAACATGTGGTGAATTTTATTACTTGCACAAACTACCTTTTCAAGCCATATATGCCGGGGGTGGGAAGTGGATCCATCAGTAAAGTGTTTGCCATGCAAGCCTGAGATCCTCAGGTCATTCTCCAGCAGCCTGACAGAAAGCTCAGTATTGTGGTACACGCATCTAGTGTCAGTACTGAGGACTTGAAACAGAGATCATGGGGACTTGCAAGCTGGCCAGCCTAGGTTGACCAGAAAGTTTCAGATCCCCAAGATTGATTCTGTCTCAAACAATAAGGTGAGCAACTCCTAAGAAATGACACCCAATGTTGACCTCTGGTCACCAAAACACTGATATGCCTGCACTATGCATGTATGTGGGTATACACACATATACCAGCACATATATGGACATTCACACATTCCCACACACACTCAAAATCATTTTTTCAAAAAAGAGGCAATTAGGTAGTCTGAGGGACCTTATTCCAGAATCTCAACTTTACTCTAGTCCCACAAATGTGCTGAGCCGGGAGGCAGTGTAATCGCTGACATTACTCTTCCAAAGGTGCTCATAAAGAAGACATTCCAATGATTTGCAATATACTCATGTTTACTATCTGACACATTCATGTTACCTGCCGGCTTGCTGTCTCCTGTTTTCTCCCCTCTAGGTCTCAATTTCATCCTTTACAGGATGGTATGAGTGGCTACTACCGTTGTTATGGATGGTTTAATTATAGTGGCAAACTTAAAAGTGTTAAGTATAGTCTTTGTTGCTGACCATCCCTAGGGATAGTCCTGAAATTTCACAGTGATAATTGTAGATATATCTCACTTATCATGGCTGTAGTGCACTGCAGTGCTCTCTTCTAGCTGTGTGACCTTTCTGAGCCTAAGTTGCATCTTCTATGAAATGGGAATATTACTTGAGCTGGGGATATTTCAAGAACTTCTAAGAAGTATGATGCTCTAACATCATGTAAATCATTGTTGTGCACTAGACGGTGAACTCACTTCATTGTTGTTTACATTCTTTATTATTATCTCTCACACACTTGGTTAAAACATTGGCATGTATACAGACACCTTCTCCTGGATCTCTAAATCCAGATCTTTTCTCTTTATTTTCTGGCTGTTCGATGTTATTCAACAGGCACTTTCCTCGGTTGAGAAGTTATTGCTGGCCAGGGTGAACAACCTTATATACAAACATGATTAGGGCAGTTGCCTGCCTCAAACCTTTCTTTACCTCCATCACTAGCAGGGAGATCCTAAGCCCTTAAGCCTCACAGGACCCCAGAGAAGAGTCTTAGCACACTGCTGTGGATGCCCCTTCAGCCTCTTCCCCTGACATTCATACCCTCACCATGTACAAACCTCTTAGAGCTTCAGAGGGCTAGAGGTCAGACTCTAAGAATCTCGGAATGAGTCTGTCTCAGTGTTTGCATGGTTTAACATAATGTGATAGCCAGGCGTTGGTGGTGCATACCTTTGATCCTACAACTGGAGAGGTAAGCAGGGGCATCTCTGTGAGTTGAAGGCCATTCTGGGTTTTGAGTTTCAGGCTATATATGAGCTAGGGCTACATAATGGGACTAGATCTCAAAAAAATTCTCACGAAACAAGGATAAAGCAAATCCTTAAAAAGAGAAACAAGAGAGCAGCACACACAGTAGGACACACAGATCACCATCCAGTGGCTCCCCTTTGTCCCCATAATTTTCCTTGTCTTTCATTTACCTGGAGGGCAGTCTCAGAAAGTGCCACATCTTGAAACACACCTTTGAACTTGTATGTAAAGGCTCATTTAGAGCCTATTATGTTACTCAGCATTAGCTCTGTTGAAAGTTGAGCTGAGTCAAATAAATACATTCTGGAACATTCCCTTAAGGAAAAGAATCTGATATTTCACCGCACCATGCTATACACTGAATAATAAAGATGTTTATTTTAGGCAAGAGAGTTTTGAGGATATCAATAGAGAACTTATATGCTTTAATATACCTTGGAATTCCGTTAGCTACAATTTCATGGTGGCTAAATAATTTATGATAATTGATAATTCATTAGATTGTAATTCACCACTGCCAAACCTACAGATTTCCCAGTATCTTTAAAAACACACATTTTCAAGGTGAAGCATGGCATTTGCTATGTTCATTGCTCCCGCAACTGCCTAATTTAATTAGTTTAGAATGTATGCTGTTACTTAAACCTGGATCATTTGGAGGCTTTCCCCTAACACAGAGCAATAAACCTAAGAGCATTGCACTATCTCATTAAACCTTTTGATTCCAGCAGCTGTCTGAACATTAACTGAATACAAGCTACTATGTGAGCTTCACTGGCACCTTGTACATCCTGCTTTGCAAACAAAAGCATAGTCAAGAGTGTTTACGTGCCTGCCGGTGTACATGGTATTTACAAAATGCATGGATAGCCTGGTGGATTACTGGGTAAAGTCTTGTAACTGTTATCCAAGGCAAGAAATAAAACCTTGCCAAACATGTTCCACCCTCATTACAGTTCCCTCCTCTCTTTGTTAGGCCCTCCTTATATAGCTGAGGATGACTTTGAACTTCTGATCATTTTGCCTCCACCTCCTCAGTGTTGATATTACAGGCCACAATCCCTAGAGTTATGCAGTACTGGGAACTTAGCAACTGAGCTATACTCTCAGCCCATAAACCCAGTTTTTGAAGTAATTACAGATGGAAAGAAAATTCTGAAAAGTGTTCAGTAGGAACATTTATTTTGTTGGTGGTAGAGGTGGCTTTGTTTGTTTGTTTTAAGGTGGAGTATTACTGTGTAAGTTAGGCTCATCTTAAATTTGTAGCAATTTTTCTGTCTCCTCCTCCCAAGTGCTGAGAAAGCAGGCCACCAGTGTACCTGGGAAGCACTTTTTATTTTAATAACTGGCCTTAATCCTGACTCCTGATACAAGGGCTTGGCATCTCTAAATTATAAAAACTCCTTTCGTGTGTTAATGGGATGACTGGTAACTGGATCCCTAGACAGCTTCAGGGAGAGCTAGTTGTTCTATTAACTAGTGATCACTAGCAAATGGTTTAATCAATCATGCTTCTGTAATAGAACCTTCATAAAAGTTCTAACAAATGAAGTTCAAAGACCTGGTAATGGTGTGGAGATCCTGAGAGACTTTTATCATCTGAAGAGGGCTCGGAAGCTCCAAAGTTCTTCTCATAATGCTTTGTCTTATGCATAACTCCCATTTTTATTTTTTTGTGCCTGAAATACAATCTTGATAAGAAACCATTAAAGTGCTTTCTTGGGTTCTCTACAAAAAGAGTCTGTCAAGATTGGAATTCCAGGATCTCTCAATTTCTACATTATTAAGACGGAACTGTGGAAAGTAACCTGGGACTTGTGAACAGCCAGGGTAGGGGGAAGTCTGGATGCCTAGAGCCTTTAATCTAGGTGGGATTTCTGATACTGTAGATAGTATCAGAGTTGTATTGCATCACAGTAAAATACCAAAATATACAGTTGCTGACAGCAGAGAAATATAAAATTGTTGGGTGTAAAACCTAACTAAAATCAATCAATCAAACAAACAAACAAACAAAAACAAATATACATTTGATATTAGAAATGTGACTATAGAGAGGTGGGTTTGGTTTTGCATTGATAACTCACAGAATTTCTTTGAATTCCATCAATTACATAGATACTCTATATATGCATAGGGTACTACATATGCAGCCTTGGGTAACCACAGCCTTCATCAACCCATAGAACCAGCCCCTTACCAAAAGGCTGCTCACAGTATCTTCTTATGGCTCCAAACACCCTTTCTCACCCTAAATTCCCCAACAAGACTATTATTCATCTGTTTTCCACCTTCATGACCTAGTTAAGGGTATCAAGAGTGAATTAACTTAGCACATGTCTTTGGGAATGTTCTTTCCTAGAGCATCATTCCCTTTGGCCCATTCCCTTTGTCCAACAATAGCCGTGGCTGTGCTCTCTTATCAGCAAGCTATCTTATGACGATGTTGGTTCATTTAAGGATGGACTCATTGAAGAACATGCGGGTTGAGTCTAATTTTTAGCTATTCTAATAAAGCCGTTATGAGCATTTATGTATGAATTTTTATATGAACATAACTTTCACTTCTCCATAATAACGAAAGAGTACAATTTCTGGGTTGTATGCTTAATGTTTCTGCTTTTTCTGTTTTTAAGAAAAAACGTAAAGCTATTTTCCAGATTAATTATATCATTTCACACTTCTCTCAGTAATACCGAAGTAACCCCATCTGTCTGGGTCCTTTTTAGAATTCTACACTTCCCACTTTGTTGCACTAATTCATAAATTTCCCAGCATTATTTTTCTTTTCTTTCCTGTTAGTTTGTGACGATCTCATGCGGGTTCATCTATGGAGTTTCCTAGTCTGGTTTTTCTGAGTAGATGCTCATATGGACTTCAGTTAGCAGCTGGATCCAGAGACTTAATCAGATGTAACCTGATCCTCTGGAAAGATATAGGCTGTTCCCCAGATGTGTTCTTTCATACAAGGCTCAGCGTGGTCCGGCGGCCTCTGTATCTCCTATGATAGCTCTTGAAGCACGGTGCATAAATCTATTCATTTGTGTGGGATATGTGGACAAGATTATATATTCACTGTACGTTTTTATGTATTGTGTGAAACAGTCCTGTAAAGCCCTTCTTTTCGCATTTGCTTTATATAACAGTAGCAGAATGAATCCTTTTCTCAGCTTTTGGAATAACATGGTTCTTTGCCATCTTGCCCACTGGCCCAGTTATTTTTTTCACATCACTAGGACCTCACAAGTTGAACAAGTTCAGTCTTTCTTTTCTTACTGTGCTGAATATTTCTAATAACTATTGGTTTTCTTACGACGAAGATTCAAATTATGATCTGGGGATGCATCTGTTGCTAGTGTGCTTTCCTGGCTTGAGTGAATTCCTGAGTTTGATTCCTAGCACTCCAAACTGAGCATGGTATATCATACTTGTAATCCCAACACTTTGGAAGTAGAGGCAGGAAGATCAGGTGTTCAAGGCCATCTTTGGCTACATAATGAGTTCCAGGACAGCCAGAGAGAGCTACATGGAATCCTGGCTCAAAGCAAACAAACAAGGAAACTCAAAAATGATTCCACTGAGGGGCAGTAGAAGCCTCCTTTAGTTATCCCTTGGGTCTTTTTAACACAAGCCGTGTAATATCTGATGACTTCCTGACTATTGGCCATGACAAACTTGTCTGGACCTGCACATTTCCTACCACAAACCCAGAATCAACCATTCTTCCTGAAGGAGCACTGGCTTCTTCTAGTGGGAAAAGATTTTGTGTTTGTAGACATTGCATTTGGGTGTGAGTCCAACGTTCTCTTCCTTTGTGTTGGTGTTCTTCCCTGGTGAGGGAATTCTTTGGATCTTCCAATGTGTTTTCAGTAGTTGGCATATTGTCTAAGTTTCTTTTCATCTCTCTCCTTTAATTTATTTTGATTTTCAGCATTTTCTGTTTTTACTTTCTCACTCATGTAATCACCTATGTGCTTGTTCAGTCTTGTGCTTCTATTAGCATAATGCTCAATTCTAGACTTTTAAGTTCTTTTTTGGTTCTGCCACCTCCTCAGCAGAGTTGAGGACTAAAACAAACCCTCCAAGACAAAGCAAAGTAAATAAAATTGAAATGGCTTTTAAAAACTGCTTCAGAAAATCTTTTTTGGTCTGCTTTGGAGCTGTGACTTCAGGTGTCTGCAGCTTTGAAAACTCTGGACTGTGGGAAAGGCGTGCAAACTGACAGGTGGTCTTTATCTAAATCTCCTTGGAGTCTTTGAGATAGTGAGCAGGACCTTAAGGTCTTTCAAAGCACGGGTGTTTGTCTCTACTTAGAGAAAATTGTTATATTTTCTAATGACTTTGCTCTCTGTGGGAAAACACTCAGGAACAATCACCTGCCGGCCATTCCTTTCAGAATCCTAAGGCCATGGCAGGCCCTTTTAAGAACAGGTTTTCAGAGAAGTATTACTTACGCTTGAAGGTCTGTTGTCAAGTCTTTGTGGTATTATTGGGGAAAGCATCCTACAGAGTCAAGCTTCTATAGTTATTACATTAATTAATTGGCTCTGTCCTATAAGAACACTATAACGAAGGACACTCTAAAGAAGAAGCCATTATAGCACCAAGAAGGTTACCTGGGATCACACAAAACAGTCCAGCTCTTGAATGCAGATTTAGTCTAACTCCATGAGCATAAATTCCATTACCTTCTGTTTAAGTTTGGAAAAATTAAAATACATAGACTGATAGAACAGAACAGAGTTAGAATCCAGCCCATGCACACGCAGCCAACTGACCTTTACACAGACGCTAAGAATAGCAACTGATAAAGGATAATGTTTTCAGGAAATGGGGATGGGAGTATTAGCCCACATGCAGAAGAATTAACCAAGACCTTTATCTCTCACCAGTTATAAGAAAAAACTCAAAATTCTTAAATATAAAACATGACACTATGAAACCACCAGAAGAGAACATAGAGGAAATGCTTCAGAACATCTAAGTAGACAGGAATTTTACACATGACTCCCAAAGTTAGAGAAGACAAGCAAAAATAGACAAATAGGATCATATCAAACTAAAAGCTTTTATACAGCAGAAGACACCATCAACAGAATTCAGAAATAATTTATAGAATGTTGGAAGATATTTGCAAACATTACCTAGCAACGAGTTATTATCCAGAATATACAAGAAACTCTTAAAAACTTGATAGCAAAAATCAACCCAATTAAAAATGGCCAGTAGATCTAGTTAGCACATACAGGTGACCAGCAGGCAAATGAAAAAATGATGCTCCATTTCACTAATCACCAGAAAAATGCTAGTCAAATTCCTACCATTGCTCCAGTAAAAATAACTAATCTCAAAAAGTACTGGTGAGGATGTGGAAGAGATCGGACCCTTCACACTACTGATAAGAATGTAAATTAGTATAATAATATGGAAAACAGTATGAAGGCTCTTTAAAAGATTAAAATTGTGATCATCACATCACCCAGTAATGTTACTCCTTGAAGTATAGCCAAAGAACTTGAAATCAATATGTTGAAGGGACACCTGCAATCTCTTTCAGTTGCTGAACTCACAAAAGACAAGAGATGGAATCAGCTTAAGTATTCACCTGCTGAGTAGTGTATGAACTGCTATACAAATACACAGTGGAATACTATTCACCCATAAAAAGAATGCATTACTCTCACAGTGGCCATGTGGGAAGAACTGAAGATTATTAGGTTAAATGAAATAAACCAGGCACAGAAGTAGTGTAATGTGATATCATCACTCATACAAGGAAACTAAGAGTTGACTTCACAGACATTAAGAGTTGAATAGTATTTATCAGAGACTGAAGAGGGAAGTGGGGGAAGGGATAGGGAGAGACTGGTTGATGAGGGTACAGTCTCAAAGGAGAAATGAGTCCTGATGCTCTGTTAGACAGAATGGTGACTGTAGGCAGAGAAAATGTACTATGTGCTATAGAAAGCTAGGAATCGGATTTAAAAGTATTTACCCTAAAGAAATGACAAACAAGGAAATGAACATAATAATCCTTATTTAAGCATTTTACAATGTGCCAAACCATTAGATGTTATTCTATTGATCTATAATACTTGTTTTTATGTATTAGTTTTACAAATACAAAATTGTGCAAACAACTAAGCAGAAAAGTTAGTGTTGTTTTTAGCTTCAACAGATCAACTTCTCTCAGCTGTTGTATTCTACATTTCAAATGCTGATGACTGTTTATCTTTTCAGAATACATATGCCTTTCTTGTATCATGAGACTTCTTTGAAATCAAATTCTAAAATAACCAAGCACTTAAAAGACATGGATTTGCAATGGAAACTTTAGTCCCTGAATACTATTTCTTGAAAACCTGATGGGCAGGCAAGTTCCCTGAACTATTATCTTTGTTCTAACTCCTAACTCTAGTACTGCAAGTTAGGCCAGGCCCATCCCAGGAATTCATCAGCCAGCCTTTGCAGCAGAAATCAGTGAGTTTCAGCTTCAGAGAGAGATGCTGTCTCAAAAGATATAAAATGTAGAGTTATAGAAGACTTTTGGGATCCTTTTCTAACTTCTGAGTGCACCTACGTGAGTTTGCTTTTGTATTAAGCTTTGCTTGCTTGCAAAGGCCATGAAGGACCTATGTAAGATTCCCACTACTGTAGCTGAGGGCCACTTTCTTTTCCTACTCCCATAGAAAGCAAGTTGGCCTGGCCATAATAAGATGTTTGTCTTGCAGCACTGTAGGCTCTGAAAGTGTTTGAATCAACTGTAACACTATAACACACACACACACACACACAAACACAGAGAGACAGAGACAGAGAGACAGACAGAGAAACAGAGAGACAAACAGAGAAACAGAGAGACAGAGACAGAGAGAAACAAAGAGAGAGAGAGAGAGAGAGAGAGAGAGAGAGAGAGAGAGAGAGAGAGCCAGAAGCTAAGCTATGGAAGTCTTAGTGTTTTAAAACCACATGTCTGATATCTGCTTGTGATCCATGTTCACCATGGATCCACCTTGGGTGCTGGCTTTTCATTGTATTGATGGTGGAAATGAAGTATCCATCACCCACAGTTTCCACTCCTCAAGACCTTAAATAAACAAGCAACTACACTAGTTTCCTGGGCTGCTCTAACAAAATACAGTTATTTATTTTTTTATAGTTCTAGAAGCTAAAACCTCAAAGTGCCAGTGGGATTAGTTTCTTCTGAGGCCTCTCCTTGACTTGCAAATGATTGCTCTGCAGTTGTGTCCTGCCAAACCTCCTGCTGTGTGCACACTTCCATTCTGTCTTTTCCCTTTTATTAGGACACCAGCTTTTCAGGATTAGAGTCACATCTTTAAAACCTCAGTTAAAGTCTGTGTTTAAAGTCTCTGCCTCCAAATATGTTCTAAGATACTGGGGTTAGGCAGCAGCACATGACCCTGAAGGAAGCATAGCTCAGTTCACAGACACTCAGGCACACAGTTTGTCATTCAGCTCTGTCCCTTAAGCTCCCGCCTCTTTGCCTGCTGCTAAAGCTTCTTTTTAAACTCTCACAAAGAGAGAATAAAAAGGATTATCAAAGACTCTTAAGGGTGCACATGTCATAGAAATCTGTGCTTTGGGAAGAATGGAGGCACACTGCCTGGATGCTCATCTCTCATCCATTAGGCTTCTTTCATGCCTCAACAGGGAGGAATTACAAAACCGTAAAGGACAAAGAGAAAACTGTGAAATGTCTTCTGAGAGATACCACAGGGCATGAGGAAGCCTTCCCATTAGGCAGGCTTTTCTCCTCACCTACCTGGGGTCCCGTCCATTGCTATCAAGGGAGAATTGGAGGTTTGAGTGTGAAGTGGAAGCTGTGAAGAGTCATTTCCGCCTGGCTCACAAGTCCTTTCTCAGCTATGAACACACGAATCCCCTAAGACTGCTGTCCTAATGAGACAAGTCCTTCCAAATCATCAAGACAGGACAACAGGCCCAACGTAGTCAGAAGGAAAATGTTAGACTCTCTAGCAATAGAGAGATTATTCATATTTTACTTTAAAACATTGTGATCATTTTGAAAGATGTTTGACTTGGCTTTCAAACTTTGGCAATTCACAACTAAACGCTTTATTTATACCTTTTCTCCAGGGTATCAAAGGGTCTTATGTCTTCTAAATGTCAAAAGCTTGTCCCCTCTGCTGACCACTCAGTGACAATGATAGACCACTCTTTATTTATTCTTATGTAGAGATATTCTATGCAGTTGAAACACACTGCTTCTTCTTCCCTGGTGGAGGAAGAATCCCTCTATCTATCCTGTCATACATTTAAGCAGATCTTTCCTGGTTCAAATCATAACATTTGGAGAATGGATTTGGATTCTGCTTTTGTTTTCTCTAATACTCTTCAAACCTGCCCTGTGAATAGAGATATTCCCTGACAAGAAGTGCTTAGTCATTTCAACTGGAGGTTCTGGGAGAAAGAACAAGCCTAGCAAATGGTTTTTACAATTATGAATGTGCTAAGCTGTAAGGCAAGGGAACTTTGCAGACACTTACATGAAGATGTTATCTTGGATCTGCTGAGATCACAAGAATCCATACATGATGTCAAAGGAGTCAGAGTCAGATAGAGCTAGGGAAATGGTCTACTGCTGTCTTCAGTAATGGAAGAAGGAGCAACAAACCAAGAAAGGCTTAAAAAGCCTAAGAAATATGCCCCCCAGAGCCTCCAGAAAGAGGAAAGCCCACACGGATTTTGATTTTAGTCCAGTGAAACTCATTTCATACTTCTGACTTTTAGAACTATAGTCTAATACATTTGTGCTGGCTTAGGCTACTTAGAAGTCATTTGTTCTAGAAGCAATGGAAATAAGTAGAAAGATTCACTCCATAAAGCCGTCAAATTAGACTTGAAATATAGAAGGATACCTGTATTATATTTATCCATTGGTATTATGAACAAGTCTTAATAGTTCAGATTTAATTGCCTAGTCCAGGTTATTCACAGCATGTTACATAGTCCAACTAAGCCACAAGTGGATGCTGATACTAGTTCTTACTACTATATGTATAAGAAAATGCATAAACTTATGACACAGTACCTTAGTATTACCTGTCTGACATTCAGACCCATCACAAGTATACCCCAAATGACTTCCTATCTACTCATGTATTCAAATGTAATGCCCACTAAACACATATGAGTCTCTATTGGGAAACTACCATTGTGACTAAATTTTAGCATAATCTCTGAGGCATCACTCGGTGAGAGCTGTATGCCATGTCCCTAGGCCTGCTGATTACATTTTCTTACATACGATGTTTGCTCAACAGTACTTAAGAACCCATGAGTTTTGGCCACACTACTTGAATTCAGATATCAGCAACTCTGATTGATAGGTCTGTGGACTAGAATATTTAATGTAATGAACTAGGGGAGGGAGAGGTGAATGCTTATTTTATCGTGTTTTAGGGAATAATAACAATAATTACACATGGGGTTATTTTTGATGCTTTTATGGACAAATAATTAAAATATCTATGACAGCGACTGCCATGTGGTAAAAGCCACCAATTATTTATTTTCACATTATTAATTGTAGTTGTTAATCACCATCACCTTGCTGTGTGACCACCATCAACGCTGCAACACTGAAGTTAGCTTAGTCCCTGTCTGCAAGTCACCTTCCTTCTAATGGGAGATCCCGGAAGACAAGGAAGCCAAAGTGACTGGATGAGTGTGTCCATGTCTGAGCAAGACCTGCAAGCTTATATCCAGACACAGACGCAATGAGGTGAGAGAGGAGACAGGCATGCATGCAAGTCAGCCTGCACAAGGTTGCTTCAGCTATGACCTGGGCAAGGAAAGACTTGGTTGGTGTTATGGTTTAGATATAAAATGTCCCTCAGGATTTATGTTGTTGAATACTTGGTCTGCAGCTGGCCTGCTGTTATATGAGGTTCTGTGAATGTCAGGGGGCCTAGTGGAGAGAATTGCATCATTGAGGGTGGGCCTTGCTGTTTTATGACCCAGTTTCTGTCTTATTTCTCTGCTACCTGGTTTGTCTGGATAAGACCACACAGCCTCACACTCCCATTCTCATCCATGAAGAGCTGCAGCCTCGAACCATGTATCAGAAGAAAGTTTCCCCCACTTACGTTGCTTCTTGTCAGTATTTGATTACAGTGGCTAGAAATGTAACTAATACGAGATGAGTTGTTGAAAAAGGGCTGAGAGGCAGCCTGGAAAATGGACAAGACTGTTCTGATTGGGGAGACATAAGTGGGGTGTCCACTTAAGGAAGCAGAGTGCCTTAGGTAAGAGGCAACTTTTGATTTACTGAAACCTAGTGCTTTTAGTTCAACGTGCAAATTCAAGATCATTATTCTAGATAACATGTGGAAGATGAAATCCATACACCAGAATAAGGCCAACTAAGCATGAAAGAATGCCCAGCAGACACAGATGACAGAGTTTACCTTTGTTAAAGAGACATGTCTTGGAGAACCATTTTGAAATCTGAAAGACAGCTTAGTCATTTGATAATAAGACCATAACAACGAAATGTTATAAGAGTGGTAGAAAACCAAAATTCTAGAAAAATTCCAACCCTGGGTACATATTGAACTTATGTAGACACCTGTGGAAAATCACATGCTCCTATCTTAAGCCAACTAAATGAGATTATATATGAATGGAGTATGTTCAAAAGTGACAGACATACACAGCTAGGGATGAAAACTACAAGCTTAATGTCTGTAAAATGTTAAGAGTCTTGAAAGAGTCCGAGCTTTCTTATTCAATGATCTAACTCAGATGAATGCTTCAACCCAAACTTGTTGAGTAAATCTGAAGAAATAATCAAGCTGTTAAATTGGTAAGATGGAAGGTACTCTGTCAACAACCAAATCGACCTTGAGATCTGGGTTATCTCCTTACCTTCGTAGGTCATGGACCTCTATGTTTACTTTGCATTATTTTGTTTTTTAAAATAACTTTAGGTGATGTTTTGATAATTGGCCTGTGACCTTTTATTGTACCGACAAAATGAACACACCATTAACAGAAGATGGAAAGTGCGCTGTGCTGTGCTGTGCAGTGAGCTCATTCACTTCACTTCGCAAGAAAGAAATGCATGTATGTCAGTCAAGAGACAAGTCACAGGCTGCAGGAAAAAATGTCCTGCTGAACAGAAAATTAGCCAATGGTCAGGAAACAACGGGCACTGTAATGGAAATCTTTCAAGCTTGAATTAGGTTACTGACTAATGAAGATCCTGCAGGGAAGGGTGAGAAGGGGGAGCTGGATGCTTATTAAAGAACCATTCATGCAAATTACCTGACTGATGATGTTTCTGGCAAGGCCTCTAAGATGCCCCTGATAAGGAAGGACCTAAGGGGCAGCAGCCATTAGGCAATTTAGACATGGAAGTATCTGGGGAAAGAAAGTAATTAAGAATTTTCTTTACCTGGATTCCAGGAGGAGAAGGTAGCATTATTTATCAAAAGAGAGAGATTTCAGCCAATGTGGCTTAAGAAATTAGACCCGACTGGCAGTTGAAAAGGAAAGATTCTTCTTTCACTTGCTGTTTATCAACAAGAGTATGGTAGGATGACGACAGTGTGACAAGAGGGCCATGGCCAAGGCCTCTGTGTGTTTGGAGTTAGCAGGAGGAAACAATGGAAGACAGAAGAACATCCAAGTTTCTTTTCTATCACACACACACACACACACACACACACACACTTTTCCATTTAGTTTTGCAACTTCCCCCTTTTTTAAGAGAGGGGAGAAATCCCACCCTTTCCTACCAGAGGTGTGTGCACACATGCAGTTCCATGCAGACATGAGACACGCTCATGTAGCTAAGTTGTAGGCCTCCCAGAGCTCTGGAGATTCTAATGACTTAAACCAGACCAGTTCCTGACAGAAAGTCAGTCACATAGCAACAAGACCCACGACACAATTATCACTTAGTGGAGGGGAAAGCTGTGCTTTGACCAGGAACCTGTGTTGCAGACATATTCAGCATATGCTTCTTCTGGGCTATCTGGTCCAGTTACTCATCATCTTTGAGGTATTTTACAACTCCATAGATCATAGAAGACTGACAGCAATGCAGAATAATCCTCTATAGATACATGCATTGTCCTGTCCAGTACAAGGTCAACCAACTTCTCTCTCACTTCGGAAGGAGGCAATTTTACTTTCATTTGGACTCACACTGTGATATTTCTGACCTAAATACCCCCTGGCCCCCTCTCCATGCCTTCTCCCTCTCTAACTCCTTTTTTTTTTTTTTCCTTGATTTTTAAATAGTTTTGCTAGTTTTTTACAATTTTAAATTTGGATGGGAGCTATATGTTTTGTCCTTGATCAATTCAGGACACGTTAACCTCCTTATATGGCACGGGGTCATACTGAGTATTTTATGTTGAAGGGTTTAAGGAGCCAGTGTAGAGGAAGGGCTTTCTGACCTTTCTATGAAAAGAACCATAACACCCCTCTCTGCCTAGCAAGGAGCCTTGTACAAGATAAGGAGCAGCTTTATTGCTGATGATGAAGGGACACAGAGTAGAATTCAAGCAAGCCTTGCTACCCCTTACTGGTTTATTACATTTAACTCAGATCAAATTTCTCCGTGGTCCACATTTCATCAAACCTGAGCAAAAGACCTCTCAAGATTAGCCACATATTCAGGCTTCATTCCATAAGGCCCCTGTGCCATGTAGAATGTGTATTAAGTGAATGTACTTAATGTTGTGCTTTTAATTAACAACTGTCATTTTTACTGGAGTTCCAGCCATGGACCACAGCACAATGAATATTTGTGATGGAAGAATTTAAGAAAAGAGAATATTATAGAGGAAAAAGGTGTCATTCTCCCCACCTCCCACCTTCTTTTGAAAAGACCATAGAACTGTAGATTTCCCAGCAGGGTGGCAGGCAGAGGTGAGATAACAACATACCCTCTAAGTCCAAACATGTGGACTTTGAAATGAACTTGAAGAAAAACTTCAGACACATAGCCAAACTCTAAATGAAGAAAGGATAACCTCTAAATGCCAGAGAAGAAAGAAAGGGAACCAAGAGCTATAGCATGAGCCATCACTGGAGTCCACACGTTCACAGAGGAGTGGAAGGTACACCTCTCACTGCGCCACTGGCCAATCTGCTAATAAGGTGGGAAGGGTTACTTTTACAGGCTGGAGGTCAGCAGGCAGTTCTTCTGCCCTTGAAAGGGTGGAGAAAAAATGGCTTCCAGCTGCCTGCTTTGACACACAGAGAAATAGAGTCATCACTGAAGGATGAAGACATACAACCTGGGTTTTGTATTTTGGAAGCTTGAATTTGAAACAGTAGTTAGATGGAAACCTCAAGCCGGAAATGTAAATTGAAAAAAATGTAAATGAATGAATTCTGTGTGACTCTAACAAGAAGAGCTTTGACGGACTCAAGCAAGGCAGACTAAAGGCTGTGACTGGGAGGATCCAGAGCAGGAAAGATAGAGTCAATAGCTCTGTGGAAAACCTGAATAAGCTAGCCTAGATTGAAATAGGAAAAAGGAGAGCCATCTATGATACTTGAGTTTGACTCTATTAATCCAGGAATAATGAATGCCATTAACAACAGGAAGAGAAAGAATGAGAAGACAAAGCAGCATCCAGCAGAGGTGACAATGGCCTCGATTTACATTTGAGTCATCAGGGAGCTCTGCAACCCAAAGACATAAAGCAGCCCAGGACACAGTCTTGTGGAAGCAGAAGATTGAAACAAGAGTGAGATTTCCCAAGGAGAGCAAAGATAGCACTCCAAATGAAGAAGGAAAACCCCAACGACTGCATGTAGTTTTGGGATACCCACCTTTAACTCCAGAAAGTGGCCACACTATCAGACCCAGACTATTCAGTCCCTTGAATCCTGGTTCAACACACACACACACACACACACACACACACACACACACACACAACTTGTTCCTTTTCAACACAATTGCTGTGCGCCTGGTAAAGGATGCCCTTAATATTTTTACCTCCACTCCTCCCACCTGCCTTAAACTTCAGTGGCTAGTCCCACCTAGACCCTGCTAAACATCCATGACCACTTGCCTGAAGTAGTGGCCACAGGCTCCAGTTCCTCTCAAGACCTTACATGGCTGCTGGCTTCTCCCTCCAAAGCATGGAAAAAAACTCCTCTTCTTCTTCCTTTCGTCTGCCTTTTCCTCCTGGGACCCGGAACTCCTGTTTATACCTTCTGCTCAGTAGTTAGCCCCTGGTTTTCTTTACTAACAAATCAAGAACCAATTGGGGAACAGAACCTTAGCATCAGAACCACCCCCTTCACCCAACCACCAAGTGAAAACGTGGTCTACTCAAATGAGCAGACTATAATAACAAGGTAGAGTCTCTGATCTAGTCACATATGGAAGACAAGAGCTACATTTCTGTGGTTGAGTAAATTCCTTGTGGAGAAACCCTTGTCCAGCTAGCTCTCTTGAGCTAGATCTAAAATAGAAGACTCTCTTTACCATCAGGGTTTCTCCTTCTCTAACCTTGTCTGGGAAACTCAGAAACCACCACACCTTCTACTTGAGGAATGTTAGGTAGCCTTGGTTAGATACAGGTTAAGCTTCCTCTTTCTGAACAAGCACCTGGAATTGCTGAAATGCCTCTGCATGCAAATGAGGCTTTATCCTGTACCCTTAGCTGTAGGCAATGATAAGTACCTTAGAAATCCCTACTCTCTTTTCCCCAAGCTATATAGCCCTTGATTCACCCCAATTAAAGTTGAGCTGCCTCTCTGAAACTTACCGGGAAATTATAATTTCCATCAAACCTATGGGTCATCCAAATCCCTGGTCTTTGACTCTGTTCCCTTTGTCCTTGTGGGGTGGTAGTCAATAGCCCCCAGAGAGAAGGGAGGACCACAATTCCTCTTTCAGAGTCTTCTACCATAAAAATGACAATGTCTTTAAGAACAGCAGGTTGATATGAGACCTGGAGATATGAGACATTTACCATTGGGCCAGTATTTATTGAGCACCCACTCTGAGGGGAAATTGTTCTTTCTTTAATTATTAGGCTTAAATACATCAGCACACAAAGTAGTGAGTTTCAGTGTGAGATTTTCATTCATGCTTTGCTTATATTGGACTTCTTTCTTTGCTGCCCTCCCCAAAAATCTTATCCCTGCCTTCCCATGAACTCTCCTGCTTTCATGTCCCTTGTGTTCTGATGCTTTCTATTTCCTCCTTCTCCTACCCTCTCTTAAGATCTCCTTTTCAATTACCATGGTCCCCTTTCTAGTTTCTTGACTTATCAACACACATTCGAGCACAGGCTCATGTGTGTACATACATACACATACACACACACACACACACACACACACACACACACACAACTAAGATCCACACGTGAGAGCTTATCTTTCTAAACTTGAGATATTTCACCTAAGACAACAATTTCCAGTTCTATCCATTCTCCTGGAAGTACCATGAGTTCAGTTTTGTTTGCAGCTGAATAAAATTCCATAATGTGTTTGTACCTCATGCTCCTTACCTTTTATCTGTGCATGGATCTGGACTAGTGTCATTTCCTAGCCATTGTGAATAGTGTGGCAAGAAGCATAGCCGAGCAACAATGTCTACGGTAGGACTTTTGATGGCTTTGATGTGCTGACCAAGTAGTGTTATGGTTGCAGGATATGGTAGTTCTCTTCAGTTTTCTGTGAGACCTCCATGGTGGCTTCACCAGTTTATCTTACACAGTTACACAGCTTACAGTTCATGAATATGACTCCTCTTTCCCCACGTCTTCAGAAGCATTTGCTGTGCTATTTGTTTGATGTTAGCTATTCTGACAAAGGCAAGATAAAAATCTTAAAATACTTTTACTTAGCCCTTCCTAAGGACTAAGGATGTAGAGTACCTTTTCAAATGTTTGCTAATTATTTCTTCTTTTAAGAACTTAGAGCATAGTGTCTTAAATTGTGAGTTGCCCCATGTGGTATCACATAACTGAAAGTGAATTTTGTAGAAAACATGTTAACAGTAAAAGTATTTTAATTCATCACATAAGAATTTAAAACCAAACATGTAATGAATCCCAAATGTATCTTCTGGCAATCTTGTTCATGTTACATCTCCTGGCTTTGTTGCAGCTTTTGACTCTAAACATATTACATACAACTGTGCATACCATCTTATAATGCAACATTAATGAATGCTGCCTGAGATATCTTGGCTCAAACAAGAGACAGTTGTGTATTATAAGTTGCAGTGTTCTATTACACAAAGACTCTTATAGAAATTGTTTTCATTACAGAAAACAACTTAATATTTTCCTATTGTCATTTCTTGGCATGTATTGAATAAGTGTGCCTTTGGATGGTATCATTTGAATGTTTGATTTAAAAACTTCAGTTTGACTTGTTTTAAGTTTTAAGAAATGTTGTTAAATGGGTTTTGACTTGGAGTTAGAGATAATCTCCAACTGTTTACCTGAAATGGCCCTGAGGAGACCACCACCATTTTGTGCTACTTATTTATATGAAACAGCATTCTCAGCATTAATGATTAGATCAAATTAATCATCAAATCTAAAAAAAAAAAGACTGAAAATTATCTTTGACCTGAAGTTTCAAATATTCAACCGAGATTTAATTGTTTATTGGAAAAATAACCAAGCACACCTATCAATTGTTAGGTATAGTTTGCTTTGTTTTAGTGAATAGATAAGTAATATATGTATACCAGAGAATTGTTTTGAAATAAATTTCTTTATCTACTTTTATCAGCATAAGTGTGTTGTGTATACCCACTTTACATCTCTTCTCTCTCTCTCTCTCTCTCTCTCTATATATATATATATATATATATATATATATATATATATATATATATATATAATATTTTTTATTTTG
Organism: Rhynchomys soricoides; assembly: GCA_019843965.1. Taxonomy (NCBI): domain Eukaryota; kingdom Metazoa; phylum Chordata; class Mammalia; order Rodentia; family Muridae; genus Rhynchomys; species Rhynchomys soricoides. Next base: position 21,252,880 of record JADRCH010000009.1, read on the forward strand.
GTCCTTGTATTAGACAATGGGATACAGGAATCACAAATTTTAGTGACAAGATTTTAAGCCATATAGAATCTATATAATACAGCACAGGGCAAACTTAACCAGGGTCTTAGTGGAGGATGCCCTATGATAGGCTTGAAAATGGGATCAGAAAATGTTCCCAGAGGGACTGATTCCTTGACTTAGTCTGAAGTAATTGCTAGCATTAACATAGCAGTTTTCAAGTATTGGTTTTCATTCTAAGTAGCTGTATTGAACATTTAAATTGATTCATCTCTGGAGCAACCCCTAGGGTAACCATGACTTATAGAAGACAAGACAGTTGCTGATGTTGACTTGTCTACAACTATCCAGGTAAGAAATAATAGTTCTGGGAGCTGAACACAAATGTTCTGCTTCCACAGTTCATCTTTAAAGCTCCATAGTGCCATGTCTTTAAAAGACAGCTCAGACATCCAATAAAAGGAGAAGGATAGGTGTTTCCTATCTAGGAAAGTATAAGACCAATGTCTATCTATCTATCTATCTGTCTGTCTGTCTATCGATAAAGATAGAGATAGAGATACATATGGAAGACATGGTCCATACGATGGGTTTTCATCTGCAATTCTCACGGTGGGGGCAGGCAGGGATCGCTTGTGACTAGATCTGTTACCTGATACTGATATTAAGCTGTTTTGTTTTTTAAATTTGGGTTGTGATTTATTTTCTCAACAAATTCTTGTGTAGGGTATTTCTGTAACCATTGCAACACCCTCTCCACATGAACTGCCTCCCCCAGTACATTACATTGTCTACCTTTTGAGTCTTTCTAATCTAGCTCAACCATTAATAATTCTCAAATGTCATTCCGCACCCTCACTTCTCTCTCTTGTGTGACATCTCTGTCATTCTTCTGAAATGGTAAAGCAAAGAAATAGAAGCTCAATGCTCCATACTTTCTTTCTAAACTACTCACCTGCAAGTCCAGTCAGTGGAAAGATGTGCAATTTATGCCTTTCAGACAGACTCATAATCCACTATATCTCTTTACTTGTTATTCATTATTATAACTCAAAATTGACAATAAATAGGTAGCTGGTATTCTTCTTAATACATGATCTTCAGTGCCCACATATTTTGAACTAAAACACTATTATAGATGCTAAACTTTCTTGTGTGTGGTTATAATTTGCCCCTCGCCTAAAGTGTTAAAAAAGTGGGGTCACTTTTGAGAGTGAAAGGGACTTCTCTAGTTGAGACAGTGGGTAATAACCACTTTACTTTTTCTGGAAGTTTCTGGTAAGATAATCTTTAAGTTGACCAAGCTAATAATATTAAGCAAAGTATTTAAGTTTGGGGAGACAAAGCTGCCAGCCACCACTCTTCAACTTCCAATTCTTGCCTTTCCTCACCCACGTAGTTAAGACCCACAAAGCATCATTTTAAGAGGCCTCCTTCACACAATAACAGAATTTGTTGTAGTAACTATTCGATAATTGATCATACTCATTGTTTCCATGTGGTTCTTATTCTTGAAAACTTGATTCTTAGTTTTCAGACAATAACTTGAAGATGTTTTCTCTCCATTTTAAAAGATATTCAAGCTCAGTAAAATATTTTATATATGAAATAAAAATAGCCTACCTTGTATTTTATGTGATTGTATTATACAGTCATAAATGCGAACTTCAAGGTGCCACTCAGAATGACAGAAATGAAATAACTTATATTGCTTACCTTAAGATAATCTATACTTTAGCACTAGAAAGATGGCTCAGTCATTAAAGGCTAGGCTCACAACCAAAATTATAAGAATGTATATTTCATATGAGCCTGTTGTACATACACCCTGATATAAACATAACAAAAGAGTCATGAAAATCTCCCAAAGTCACCAGATAATTTCTGAAGGTCATATACTCTCAAAACAAACACATATAGCTGAGTTTGTACATGTGAGTGCCCCTGTACAACTGAAATTCAATCCTATGCAGAATATTTTATGTACAAAGGCAAAGTGACAAAAATGTGCTAATTTTGATTTACATACATGGCATTTAAACTCAGCAGTTTTGTAGAAATTGCATAATATTATTAGCAAAATATTGAGGGGGCTATTTTGTCACTGTTTAGAATTTCTGACCTGTGATAAGCTTTTAAGAACTGATTTTAATAACTGACATTACAACTTTAGTAATGTCTACCATGACCACTCCACTCTTTGTTTTAGACTCTACTTTTATGAGGCCATGGTATCCTTTCTAGTACACAGCCTGCTCCTTTCACAGGTTCACAGTCTTATTTCTCCCTATCTTTGTCAGTGTCTTTGGTATACATTGTGCCCTTGTGATTTATTTATGTCCTGCTATGTTACTTAAAAAGTATTAGCTATAATCTAGGATTCTCAAAAGTGGAGGCAAATTGTCACCTCTTGGCTTCAGAGTAGTGTCAGCTGAGTCACAGTCTATCAAATGCTCCATTGGAAAATCTTTGCTTGCATTTATGATGTCTCCAGGTATTCCTTGGCTTGTCTCCAGAACTACAAATTCTTTCTCCATCTTCCTTTGTCCCTTTATCTCCTTCTCTTTCTTATGTTGGTCTTGTTTATAAGAAAACTTGCCAGTGGATATTGGAAATTATTTAATCCAAATAGTCTCATAGTCAGGAATCTATAGACATCTGATTTCCCAAATATATTAAATTTATGTTGCTGGGGTTGGGACATGGATCTATCATTGGGAGAAACATTATTCAGCCCACCAGAATTAATCCAAGAGCTTCTCATGAATAGAAATATGGAGGAAACAAAATTTTCCTTTGTAAATTGAAGTCTAGAAGCAATGCTCTGTGTAAGGGATGCATGTCCTGTGAAAGGATTGGAAATATAAGGAACACATATGTGTCAAAGGAAAATTCTATCTAGTCTTATCTCAGAGGAGAACAATGGAGCCAAGAATACTACAGAGAACTTTTCGTCAAGCAGAGAGTGCACAGGACAATTTGGGAACCATCAGGCACATGAGCTGGGGCCCCTTCTGACAAGACAGGGTAGAACTGCTTAGAAGTCCAAGGACTATTTAGGCTGAGCATAGTACAGCCACTTTGGTGATGTCTTTGAGGAATAGCCTGGACCCTTTTCTATCATCTGTCAGGAATTCCCCAGAAGCATCTTCACAGGACACTTTCACTCTGAAAGGTCTCTGGACTTGATGGTCCATGAAGATTCAATGAGCTCATTTGTCCTAAGTTGTTCTACTCCCACACTAGCAAATGCGCATTCATTATCTTGTCAAAACTTCGCTAAAGGAAAATTTTTAAAATAATGGCGCAGTGCACCATAACCCTAATTGCCTCCAAACTACTGTATATTTGCCTTCTTAGCAAGTTTACAAATGAACTCAGATCTGGCAGCATTTGTTTCCAGCTTGTTCAGCTGAGGATGCTTACTAGGAAAAAAAATAGTGCAGTTTTCAAGTGCCTCAAAGGTTCAAGATGAAATTAGTTATCAGTGCTCCCAACACCAACTAGATGGAGCTGGAGTCCTAATAACTACCACAAATGTTCCCCCAAAGACAGATCTTTTTAGAAATATCTTTCTAGCCACGTTTTACTACATTCCCTAACCACGAACGTCCCTTCTTATCAGTGTTTGATGAATGATCTGAAATCTTATTTACAGCTTCCATGAGTGAGAATATGGTGTCTCAGTCCCATGACACCTAAGCAGAAACAGCTCTGAAAAACATAAATTGCAACAGTCGGGTGATTTTCAAAGTCATCTTTCTTTTTAATCAAAATGGTATACTAGACATTTATTTTTGTTTTTGATTGTTATTTGGTATCTCAATTACCCACAGATCCTCATTTTAAAATGTCATAGCATTTAACTTTGATATTTTATTGAGAAGAAAATGCTGAGAGAAAAATAAAACAGTGGAGCTATATTGTCTATATTTTTTCTTGACTACACACAGATGGAAGCTTAAACCACTAGGGTTTTATAAGTGAATTTCTGAAGCAAGCAACAAATACAAGCTATTAACTCTGAGGTTAACTATTTCACTTTATAGTACAAAAATAAAAAGTGCATGTATCTATTTAGATATTGTATTGGTTGGTTTTATTGTCAAATTGAGGAGACTAGACTCAGCTGGGGAAGAAAGACCCTCAGTTGAAGAATTGTCAGGGTCAGACTGACCTGTGGTCATGTCTGTACAGAATTATTTTGATTAATGTTTGATGTGGGATAATATATCCCACCATGGGTGGTGCCATCTCCAGGCAAATGGACCAGGGCTCTAAAAGGAAACTAGCTGCGCATGAGATCATGGAGCAAGCCACTGGGCAATATTCTTCCATGGTATCTGCTTCAGTTCTCACTTAAGGTTCTTCCCTCAAGTGATGTATTATGACCTAGAAGTCTAAGGTAATTATTTTTTTTCCTTCTTGAATCAGCCAGGTTCTCTTGAAGAATAAAACAAGTGGAATATATATGAATGAATAGGGTCTGTTTACATTAAAATAGCAACAACAGCAGATTTGCTCCAGAATGAGTTGTTCAGTGTTTTGAGACTGGGTACCACTCTGTGGGGAAGGGCAACAACCCAGTATTTGCTCATTCCACACTTGGGGGCCTCAGTAGTCCCAATCTGTCCCCCAAACTTGCAAGGTTCCTGGAGGACCACTGATTGCTAGTATACAATGGGAACCTGGAAATGCTCCTTCTAATATCAGTGAAAGAAATCACAGTCACAGCAACAGGGTAAAGCAAAAGGGAAGTCTGTGGGAACAAGGGTGGATCTTACTCTGCCCTGCCCTGTTTATTTACACTGCTGCCAGAAGCTGCCACCCACAACTAAGGTGGGTCGTCCTGCATCACATAAGGCGATCAAGACAATTTTTTCAGTTGAGGCCACCTACTGAGGTGATTCAAATTTGTAACAAGTTGACACTAAAACTAACCATAATATTTCTCAAGTTGCTTTTAGTCATAGTGTTTATTACAGCAATAGGAAAAAATACTAAACACACACTCATGAAAATTCCTTCTTTTAGAATAGTATATGGAACCCATACTATGGGGTACAGGCTTTGGAGAATGATTCTAGAGAGGTGGATACCTGGGTGGGGTGGTGCTGCAGATAACCTCGTGGAGGAGAAGGTGGGAGTGGGGGAGAACCTGAAATAGGTGATCATTTGGAAGCAGTCAGATTTAAGTTGTCAGAATTTGTATAATACTGACAAACATGTCATCCTTGTTCTATGATGTCCCAAAGAATATTCACAGGATGGAAATCCAATTGCCCTGGTCATTGCTGTCTCATTGTGAGACTGAGTTACAAATAACTTCATCCACCAGGAAAGAAAGTCTACCTTCTTCCAACTTTCTACTCAGCTCCTGAGGCTTTAGATCACCTGAAATCAAACTTTCCAACATAATGGAGTCTCAATGGATGCTCTGAACATGCCTGGAAATATTCTGTGTGTTGCATACACTGAAAAGTAGGTTCCTATACCATAGAAAGGCACAAAACCTATGCGATGGCACTTTCCCAACTCTGTGCTGTGTGTTTTCTTTCTTGGTCAATTTTAACCTGGTCTCCCCCCATACCATAAGAGTTATGTGACACCTATTGGAAAATTATTGAAATGGAGAGTTTATGGTGGTCTCCAAACTTGCAGTTGATTTAAGGGGTGAAGGTATTCCTGAACATCATTCATTGTATCTTTGGCCAAACTCATCCCAGAGAATCACTGCATGATGCAGAATGTCTTGCTGCTTGTCAACTTGATACGAACATGTGAGGCCATGAAGACAATCTCAGAGTGGAAGCAAAGGAAGTCCTTGCCTTTAGTTCTTTCTGCTTTAGTTCCTTTCCTTTCTGCTACCCCTTATAGCATCTGTTGGTCCTTCAGACATAGGAAGCCACAGGAACAAAACCTAACTGACGAGACACCAAAACACATTATTCATTCAGCCCTACCCAGAGACCTCCACATTCTGTCACTCTCCAACCTCCAGTCACAGATCCTCACAGGTTCTCTATCTCTGAAGTCCACCCTGCAAGAACAGGAATGAAGAAGGGTTCTTTTCCACTCTCATAAATATTGCTTTCTCTATACCTGAGGACTCAGCTGTTATTTATAGACCCATGAATCATTATGGAGAATTGAAGATGGTCACAAATTCTTAAGCAATTATTTTATTGATAAATGCAATATATATTACCTCCACTTGGATCTGGGCAGGTCCTAATGACTTTGAACTGGCTGGATTTAGTGAAAATGACTCTGCTATCTGGGGACTCAAAGCTCCAGTCACTAATAGAGTTCACTTCTTGCATCTTGGAGCAGCAGGTCCAAGATTGCCCAGCCACCAAACAGGTTCAAGTTGACCACTTGAAAAAATGGCTGACCAACTTCAAACCAAATATTCATACACAGATACCAGAGTGAGAAAAGTGCCTATTTACCTGCCCCAACCTCTGAAATCTAGAAGTGAATTGAGAAGAGGAACATCATGAACTGGAAAATCATATTGGAGCTATTCCAACATATTTGTGGTCAAACCATTTTAGTTAACGATAGAGTAAAGAGGGAGCAGAAAACAAGCATTCCTCTATGTCCTGCACTTGTATCAAATCCCTTAAACCATAACACACAACGAATGGTCATATGTTGTGAGGTTACATTTTCAGCTTTAGGAAGTGACTTATAAAGTATAGCTGTAGCACTTTTTCATAAGTGGACAATCACACAGGAAGATCCAGATTTTTTTACGTCTGTGGATATCTGTCTCCTCTCCCCTATTAGAGCTTATACTTATACACAGAGCAGTGACTGTCTGTCCTCTAAACTCCACACACAGCTTACTCTTACAAAAGAATTCTGTCACCTTGTGAATCCTCTTTCTCACTCAAGGAGATTCACCTTGGTAGACACAGAAAGAAATTGTCATGAAAACACACACACACACACACACACACACACACACACGGAAGGGAGAGAATAAGTCTTTCTCATCAGACACCTCCTATACTTAACAATGTTCTCTATGCACGAATGACAGCCATTTTAAACCTCTTAGGGGAGGGTGGGGATAGATTAGGCTTCAAGACAAATGAGTGGGATGTTTGGGACCACACTGTGACAGTAGGACACAAAATAAACTAAGAGCTAGACTACCCATCCCTCATTATTGATGTAAAATTGAGTTCTTGTCACCACCACTTAAGAGTGACTCCCAACTTTGTCATTTAAGGCAGGCGTGATTATCCTGGAGACTATCCTCTCCTTAACTGTTGTTGACATGCTTAAACTCCTGCCTCAAGTCCTCTCAGGAAACACACCTAAATTGATTGACTTGTACAAAGAGAGAATACCCATACCAACCTGCTCAGTGATGCTGGGACCTTATTCTCTGAATAAAAGAGGGAAAGTCCACATAAGCTAACAGATGTCATTTGTAAGACATTCAACTCATTTGTAAGAATAAACTGCCAATAGAAGGAGGTTTAGCTAATGTCATTTCTCAGAACGCTAGATACACCAACAGTTAGCAAATGCAGGTCGAAAAGCAGTTAGCAATGCAAGAGTCAATTAAAAACCCATTGTACCTTATATAAGGGGGAAAAAGAAGAATCTGTTACTTGTCTGGGCTCAGCTGTGCTCACTGGGCTGAAAGAAAAGCTGAGTGAGGCAGCTCCCTCCTCTATGAGAAGCTACATACAGCAATCTGCACAATTGTGCTCAGCTGCCACTTAGCCCCAGAACAAATGCAGTGATTGGGCTTTTATCCTTTGCTCAGCTTGCCACTGCATAGCCTACACTCTGTCAGTTAAGGTGTTGCTTGAGGAGTGCCAATAAGAGCAAAAGAGACCATTAAGGAATGGCCACCATTTTGTCCTCAAGAGAGAATCAATTTGTACCGAAAGGAAGAGGAGGAGGAGGAGGAGGAGGAGGAGGGGGAGGACAAAGATGAGGAAGAGAAGGATTTATCCATAAGAGGTTTGTGGAAAGCAAACTCTCCCAGGGATCAGAAATAGAGGGACTCGCTATTAAATCACATTTCTCTTTCCATTTGCTTCTGTTTTATTAGGACATCTGGCCTTTTAGTTTTCATGTTTAGAATATGATACCAATCTACCAAATAACTTCTACCAACTCTCAGACTGTTCTACTCTTCTCTTGGAATATTCCAAATGTGTTGAGAAGAAACGTAAGCACTAGATTCTTACAGTTAAAGACATACATACACATGCACACACACACAATCTTACACACACTCATACACACTCACACACACACTCTCGAAAACACATGCACCCCTTTGCACATACTTTCAAATAACCTCTGAGTTAATGTGATTCTCGAAATAAAGCAACTCCTTTTAGATTGCAAATTACTGTGAATGGGGCAGGAAAGAACTCATTCACGTCCCAGTGTAGTGTATTTCATGATCCTACATTCTGTGCATTGGGGGATGTTCCTTCCCATGTGAGTCAACCCATAAACGAGAATCCTGCTTACCAACCCAGCATCAATGTGTCATTGATGAAAAACTGAGAAAGAAAGATAATGGATTGAAAATCACTCTACCCTACCTAGGTCAGCTGGTGGATTTGGAGCAGCTCTATGTAATCTTTTTCTCGTCATTGTGACCAAATATCTGCCATTGGGAGGAAGGGTTTATTTTATTCAGATTGGTATTCCAGGCTGAGAGACTGTGCTATCACAGTCGGGACAGACTTTCACTGACACACCCCAATGTGTGCTTTCCTAATTCCCTGGGAATTTCTTATCCCCAGAAAGTAAAAACAAAACAAGTGATTGCAAGGGGCAAGGGAACAGAGACAAGAAAACAAAGAATAGACTCTATTCCAGTCAAGGAAATAGGAGTGTAGGATATCCCCAACATGCTGATATGACCACAGGGAGTGCAGGGAAAGAGAAGTGAAAGCCAGTGAATGGTAGCAACTGGCTCCAAACTGCCTACTAAATATGATTATATCCACAGACAAGTTCTATTCTCAGCCTTAATCAGAGAGGCTTCTCTTTGTAATGGACAGTGGTAAATGCAGAGACTCCACTCTAGATGCTGAGGAGTGACATTTACTCAGTCTTAAAAGAGGGCTTTTATACCACCCTCTTTAAGGCTCAGGAACCATCATAGCAGACAGGACAGAAAGAGCATGAGAGCCAGATGATAGGGGTAGGGTTTTGAAATGCTACCTTTGAGTGTGACTCAACCACTGCCACCATGATCCCACAGCAGTAGCATTTGGCTCTACTGGGCTTAAACAATACTGGGCTTTTCATTAGTCAATCATAGATCACAAAAGGTACTCATGGGGCTCTGCTTCTTCTTGCTGAGCTATTGAATACTAGTGGATTCTCATGGAGGGGCAGTCATTATCTTAGTTAAGTACTCATGGGTGAGCACATGAGGCTCCAATGGATCATTCCAAATTCATGGTCACACAGATGGCCTGACTTAACCTCAGTGGGCCACAAAACAAAAGAAAAAGACCTGAACATGAAAACTGGACTTATAGAGACAGGGCTAGGAAGAAAATAAGAGAGGGTATGGGGATGAGAATAACTAGAATGTATCAAAAGCATGTATGAATTGTCAAGTAATAAATCTCTTAATAATAATTAATAATTTTATATATTGTAAATATTTATACTTAATATATAATAGGCAATTAACAATTATATTATATTATATTTAATTTGTATATAATTATATTAATTAAAAATAATTAACAACAATACATTTATTAAAAATATAATAAGATATGAATGAATAAAATTAACTCCAAAATCCAATAAAAACAAATCTTCCTCCATGTATACTATAAGAATCTAAGTCAGCACGCTATAGATACTTGCTGTTCTAAACTTGTTAATACTCTGTTCACAAGAGCCAAGATGCAGAACCAGCTTAGATGTCTATCAACATGTGAATAAAAAAAGAAAAGTGTATATTCATATACATATATAAATATTGTAGGAAGTTTTATTTGGCTATAAAGAAGGATGAAATCCCATCATATATAAGAAAATAGATAAACCTAGAGATCACATTTCTAAGCAAAACAAGCCAGATCCAAAAAAAACCAAATATCACATGGCTTCTCTCATATGCAGATCTAAATTGAATATGTACTCATATTCATATATATGACATAAAATAGAAGGATTGTCGGGGGCATGTCTAAAAGGAGGTTGGAAAAAGAATCTCTACAGACCGTTCTTAATCCTTCTTTCTCCCTTATTCTATCACTATTTGTTTGTGATGTAATTTTGTGCTTCCGACTCTGAAATTCTTTTTATTATAAAGCAAGTAATTTGAAAATACCACATATCATATTTTAATGACATTATTTTAAAATTCTATTTAAAATAATCCAACATGCTGTATTATTAATGGTTTCTCCTCCATCAGCTACTTCTTGAAGTCACTCTCTTAATAGAGAAAATTGTCCCTGTGGTGATTTGACTCTAAATGACCCCATAGGCTCATTGATGAGCCTACTAGGAGGTATGGCCTTCTTGGAGTAGGTGTGGCTTTGTTCAAGAAAGTATGCCACTGGGGTAGGCTTTAAGGTCTCAGATGCTCAAGCCTAGCCCAGTGTCTCACTCAGAATATCCCAAGTTAATATTTTTCTCTTTTTTATTTTTGCAAGTGTGTGTTTGTATGTGTGTCTTTGCATATGTTTATGTGTGCTTATGTGTTCAGGAGCACATGTGTACACATGCATGTGGAATCCAGAAGTTGACTTTAGATGTCTTCCTCAATAACTTTCCACCTCACATATTCAGCCACAGTCTCTCATATCTGAACCCAGAGCGTCCTGATTCACTTTGTCTAGTTACTTGACTTTCTCCAGGGGTCCCCTGGCTCCACAGGGCACAGCCAGAGTGCCATACTCACCTAGCATCTCTGTGGGTACTAAGAATCCCAACAGTGGTCCTCAAGCTTACAGAACAGGTCTTTACCCAATGAGCCATTTTCCTAGCCCCTAAGGTAATGCTTCCTAAAAGGTCTAATACCCCTGTGTGAGTAGAGACAGGAATCTAGAATAAGAGAGAAGTTACAAATTGGAAATCTTTGTGTTTTATTGTTCAATGGATCCTTTGTTATATATTTTATTACATAATTCCAGAAAAAACAATACAGCTTTTCCAGCCCAATAAAAACACATTTTTTTTTCTCCAAATTTCTATTTTAAATCTCAAATTGACTTTTGGTTGAATATGAAGTCATTGTATACAGCAGAACAGAATGTCAAATGCACAGCATCACTTGGCTTTTGAAGCACTACCCTCAGCAACGTCTCCTCAGGCACACAGCCCATCATGTGCCTTCAGCAGCGTCTCCTCAGGCACACAGTCCACCATGTGCCCTCAGCATCGTCTTCTCAGGCACACAGCCCACCTTCTAACCTCAGCATCGTCTCCTCAGACACACAGCCCACCTTCTGCCTTATGCAGAACATCTTTCCCAAATGCTCTATTTCTGCATCTCCAGCCCATCAGTCTGAAATCCCGATTTCCTTCCCACTTGGCTGGAAGGCTGCAAATTTAGATTTAGGGGAATGCTTATTCCTCTAAAAATAGAATGTTTATTATGGTCATGCATGGTTGTCACATTAACTTTTACTCAATCAGAGTAATAGTTGGATGTCAGTAGTCTGATATCATCTGTATGAGTGAAATTTACTTCTTGATGATACAAGCCAATGTAGACATTTCACATCAGTGCCTGGACTCTCTTTCCATCTTGTGGGCATACCAACATTTTCCAGATAGCCATATCTAAAGGTTTTTTTCCTTCCTAGAAAGGGTTCCCTCACTCTCTTTGGTTCAGCTTACATACAGTTAATGTAGTTATATCATCACACCGGTCTGAGAGGAAGGCTGAGAAATGCAGTCTAGTTTTGTTTCTAAAGAAAAGGAGAATCTGGCTTCTGATGCGCTTCTGTGCTTGGCACAGTCAGAAGTCTGAACTGATTGTACCCCTTGCTCTACTGTGTGAGAAGTCTGAGGTTTCTATAGCTAGGACTCTACTTGTAGACTTTACAATCTATGACTTCTTTTTGATTTTCTCTGGATCATTGAAATCATTACAGCATTACTCAACATGCCACCTCCTTCATTAGAAAGAGAAATATAATGGAAAAGACACAGATGTGAGCATTGCACATGTTGTGCTTGAATCTTGTTTCTAGTTATAACTATCGTTTTAGCCTTTGGTGGGTTATTTTATCCCTGCCTCTTCCCTACTGAATGAACCCAGGACCTGATGGATAGGCTACACTAAGCCTACCCTCCACTATTGACCCATATCCCTAACCTTAATTAGAAACATTTTCAAGGAAAAGATGGTTTTTTGGGGGGGGGTGTAGACATTTACCTCAGAACTATTAACTAATGTCTGATTGGCAAAACTAACAGTCCCTGGTAATGTCAGTCTGTTGCTTATATGGAAACACACCCACAGGAAGTAAGTTGCACATCACTGAAACTTCTGCCATGCCAACAGGAATGGACTGTTACTGTATTTATGGCATGACTTGTATACACTAGATACCCAGTAATGTTAGGTGTCTCTATCTTCTCCTTCCCTCTTTCCAGTTGTTGAGACTCAGAGAATCTCATTTTTATGGGGAAATGTTGGGGCAGAGAACAGCATGGTATGCATGCTTTTCTACTTGATTAAAATTTCACAGTCCATCTAGTTGGCTCATAACACTGAGAGAACATCTCTGTTTCTGCCACACGGTCTTTGTTTAATAGGATAATTCTCATTTCAGACCTTGCTGGAGAGCATTTTCCATTAGAATTTACAAGACCTACTTGCACAATCCATGGTCTTAGGGTATTTACAACTCAACCAGAGAGTCAGAGTACAAATAAGAGAAAACAACCTTCTCTGGACCATTGGTTTCAAACCAGAGTACACAGAAAACAGTGACCCACAGTATTGTTTGTTTACCTAATTTATGATACTGAAAAATATCAATGGGTTTCCTACAATTAAAGACCAAGCACTGCATTGCAATTTCAGTCTTGGTCTGGGGGGAGACAGGAAAAGCTGACCTGGGGTCCTCAGTGCTACAAAGCAATAATGTAGTCACCAGGGAACCAGTACATTCCTGTACACCCACACAACACCCACATTATCTGCCTGTAGTCAGCAGTCTTGGGCTTTTGGTCCAGATCCCATGCCCTTTAAGGTTTACTCTTGTATTTCTGGTTCATGTTGACTTCATTCACACCATTTCCTAAGCTTCCTAATGATGTTTTGCAAATTACGCTCAGAGGTGAGAATAAATCTCTTTTCCACTGATCTAAGATAGGCTTGGATGATTGCGTTTTAGCCAGGTTTATCTGGATCAAAGATAGTTTTAAAGACGAGGCAAAGAATCAAAAACCAAGAGTAATGGTTTAGAAGACATGAAATAGGGGCAGGGTGGAGCTAGGAAAGGGGTAATAGCCATGCCGACATAAGGCACATCAAGCGGGGCAGAATCAATGGGAAGTGGCATCCGGGGGGTTCTCAGTTCCAAGCTGTACTCACTTGTCCCTGCCTTCAAGAAGAGATGGCCAGACTTTGCTCATCTCCCTCCCATTTCAATCAGTTTCATGGCTCATATCTTTCTCTATACCTAATGGTTTGCTTATATACATGTGGCAAATGGATCAAAGATAAACCTTACATTTTAAGTGGGAAGATGAACCTGGTGCCTTTAATGAGAAAAAATAATAAAGAATATTGGAACATAAACATTTTCTTTCTTTTTAAAAGCCTGGGCCATGGAAGAAGGCTGGATATAGAAAAGTCAAATTCAGTTTAGCAAATAAGAATCAAGCCATGGATGCAGCCAGTGGTTTGGTTTAACAGTTATATGGACTGGTCACATCGAAATCCGAATGCTGAGGTTTGATTCCTACCTCGCCTCCTTCTCAGCTGTATGACATCTGATAAGTCACTTAACCTTTCTGTGTCTTTGTTTCCTCAGAAAGGTGGCGATTAATAATTGTGCCTGCTTCATAAAGCAGTGCAAAAATGAGACTTGGCCTTGAGAAAGACAAGAGCCTTCACAGACATAGAATAATGAGTATGCCCCCCTTGGGAAAACACACCCCACACTGAAGAGGGAAGAAAGCCAATTACAGAGCCCTGTGGTGAGGCAGAACTGGCAGATGGGCCCCAGGACAGTGGTTTCCAAACAAGACTGAGTATTACAATCACCTGGAGGAGTTCCAAAACTACTGACTCCTGGGTCTCTCGGTCCCAAAGATTCTGACTGAAGTGTTCTGGAATGTGGCTGAGTCTGGGGAGTTTTAAAAGTTACTCAGGTGATTCTAACATGCAGCCTATTTGGAAGACCATGCTTCTAAAAGATGTACACAAGCTTTAGAACCCTCATGTTAAATGCTCATCACAATATACATCTAAATGTAAATATTACTGTATCCTCTCTTATTAAATTGCCATGTGTCAAAGACTTGTTGGAAGATAATAAAAATAATAGCTATCACTCACTAGCAATTACAGCAAAATAATGCAGGGACAATGAGCACAGACTCTGAATTTGGTTAAAACCACAGCTCTAGTTCTTAATGTGTGAATCTGAGGAAGTTACATTTACTATTTTTTACTATTATTAACTATTACCATTTTTACTATTATTATTATTATAAAGGGTGATGCATATTAATATGCAAAAGGAACTCAGAACTGTACATTGGTACTGAGCAAGTACCTCTTAACAATTTACCATTCATGTCTTTGATATCATTATTCAGTATCTATTCTCTTCTAGACACTACTGTACTGTTCTTATAAGCTACAGGAAGTCTAGCTGACGTTTCAAATGGAGTCTTATATTTCTCCTACCATAGACCCATCAATAAAAACATGTTAATTTTCTCTTTCCTTCTTCAGAGAGTCTGACAGGATCCTTGTGCAATAAGGCCCCATATGCATCTAAACAGTGGGCATGATTACCTTTGTATCTCCAGCCCAGCTAAATGTAGTGATTGATGAAGTGTGCTCCCAAGGTGCTCTTTCAGGACTCCAAGTCACTCATTTCTTTGATGCCATGGATGTTGCTTCTGCTGAGTGATTATGGTTGTCATCTTCCCCATGGACTACCACTGAGTTAAAAGAACAGGTTTTTTTGTTTTTTTTTTTTTTTTAAGTGGGGGCAGGTTGTTGACTGAACAATCAGAGATTATTGATGCAATTGCAGTGTCCTACTGACTGACTTCCTTTTGCTCCTTATGGGGGTACTACATGTAAAGCAAACACATTGGACTAAAGTGTTCCTATAAAGGCCTGGGCCATGTCAAAATCACCCATTGGAAAGACATTTAAGCATCAGGGAATTGCAACAATAGACATTTCACTATTGTTCTTTGGTTATGAAGAATGAAGAAAAACAGTTTTCATACAAGACAACACCCCTATCTTGGGACCATCCACTGACTGGTAACTGTAAGAATACAGCAGTGTAGTTCTCTGACCTAAAGTTAAGACATATTTGAGGAACATGAGTACTCTGGAATTTTCACTGTGGATCAGTTGATCCATCTTTTCTGGCTCTGTGTTAAAACTATTCTCTCTCTCTCTCTCTCTCTCTCTCTCTCTCTCTCTCTCTCTCTCAGGGAAACTGTCTTAGGGTTTCTATTCCTGCACAAACATCATAATCAAGATGCAAGCTGATGAGGAATTGGTTTATTGAGCTTACACTTCCATGTTGCTGTTCATCATGAAAGGAAGTCAGGACTGGAACTCAGGCAGGTCAGGAAGCAGGAGCTGATGCAGAGGCCATGGAGGGATGTTGCTTACTGGCTTGCTTGCCTCTCCTGGCTTGCTCAGCTGGCTTTCTTATAGAACCCAAGACTACCAGCCCACAGATGGTACCACCTCAAGGGGCCCTCCCCCACTGATCACTAATTGAGAAAATGCCTTACCGCTGGATCTCATGGAGGCATTTTCTCAACTGAAACTCCTTTCTCTGTGATAACTCCAGCTTGTGTCAAGTTGACACAAAACCAGCTAGTACAGAAACCATTCCTGAAAGTATACTCAAATACGATTTCTGCACTAGATTCTTCATTTCAGATTCAATTCTCTGGAATCTAACCAGCTGCTGTTATGAGTAACCCAACCAAAGAGACTCTTAAATGGGATTTTTCAGATGGTTTATCTTTATTCACCTGATATTATAATTCTGCCTCCAGTAGAATGAGAAGAGTGACCACTCCCTATAGAGCTTTCCTAGTGCAGTTTGAATGTTCAACAGGTGTGAGCTGAAAAGGGATACAGGAGAAGGAAGGGGATGGCCTAACAGATACTGGGAAACGAGTCATTAATAAGAACAGTTTTGTTGGCTGTGTATGTATGATCAATACACTAGAAGACTGGGGTGGCTATATACTAAAGTGTTTTCATTGATGCTATATTTTTTTGAGGTGGGGGAACAGGTCAGGACTAGGAATTGAATTCAAGGCCAGATATGCCAGGAAAAATATAAAATTTAGAATTTTTTCCTGGACAAAGAAGAAATAAAGTGTAGGAAAGTCAGAAAAATCCTGAACAAAACACTTAATCATAAGGGAAGTGAAATTTCAAGAAGACTTGAGTTTGCTACCCTGTAAGTCTGCCACCAAAGCCTTGTTGAAAAAGAAACAAGGCCCAGACATTTGGAATAGGGACATCTAGTTTAAAGTGCTTAAAAATCTTTTAACTCCAGACCTCATTGAACAATGAGTTAATAAAAGATTCATATACCTTCCTGTCACAGGCTTGATCATAGTGTAACACAGAGCTTGAACTTGAAAGAAAACATTTGCTTTCTGGGCCTACTATCTCCCCACATATTCTTGACTACAAGGACAACATCTAGTGCCCAGAAGTGATGTAGTTTATAAGGAGAGCTAATGGACTTAGCAGTGGATGTGCAGAACTGTGTTCTAAAGGTACTGATTCAGAAGAGATAGGTAATAAGTTAGATATGGGATTATTGACTAGTGACATAAGATTGAAGTCATACTGATGACTCTAGAAGATGTGTTCATATGCTGATAAAATGGTTACCATGGCACAAAATAGAAGAAAACTATAAAGTATCTGAGTGTAATAGTAGGCTAAAATGGGCAGACTATGTAAGGTTCAGTTACTGCATTCAAAAGATTCGACTCAGAACACCCATCATGTCCAGTATGTTGCTGTGCAGCTGATGGGAGTATAGGCATCATTAAGAGGCTCAATGATGCTAAACCTTTATTTCTTAGAGCTAATGTAGAAGAGTTTATAAAACTGGACTCCCTATAGCAGTGGATCTAAAAGATCTAATGGATCTAATATCTAACCCAATATGATAGACACAGGGTGGTGACACTTGAGCATCAGAAACAATGGCAAAAAAACCAGAAAGGCTTCAAAACAGGGTTTAACATAGAGAACTATGGATATGGTTAACACAACCTACATCTCCAGAGACAAGACAAGTGGGTAGTCAACCAATGCACTGCATGGTCCATATAACACAAAAACATTAGGGATAGATTACCAGGAGATTCAAACTAAGGGTATGTGTGTGTGTATGTGTGTATGTGTGTGTGTGTGTGTGTGTGTGCGCCTTTCTTGCATAATTTTTGTTTTTGAGCAAATTCTTAGCGCTATACCGCATTGATTGAGAAAGGGGCTAAACTAGGTGAAAGGACGCTGATATTTCACAGAAAGCACAGAGGTTAGTTTCCTCAGTCCGTCCTCTAAGGGCCTCTCCTCAAGACAACTTATATGTATCCAGATACAGAAGGAAAACAAATGTCAAAGAGTTTAAAGAACATCAGCACTTATGTACAGCAACCTCTGCCTCTGGCTACACTAATTTCAGCAGAACAGTAGTATAACCTAGTAGCCATGGTGGTGAGGATGGAAGGTACACATGAGCTCAACAGCAGGGGTACTCTCTGCTACTAAGTTTTATTGGGCTCTTGCCACAAACAAATGTCCCACATCCCAGTTAAAAAGAAAAGACCAATAATCCTCCATATGCCATGGTCCCTTGAGAAGACTAAACATTCACTTGGTGGCAACTTTATTGCACTGAACCTCTTCTAATTAAAAGGGACTAGTGATTCATTACAATTGAAACTGACACGTGTTCCAAGTATAGAATTATCTTTTCTGCTTCCAGTACATAAAAGCTCATGTGATGTTTGATCCTATAGCATGAAACCACATAGTGACTGTGACACTGAGCAATGAAACCCACTCTACAGGATACCCACTGTCCAGTATAGGACATACATATGTCCTATACTGAGCAGGCTAGAATCTTCTGGTCTCAGCTAAACATCATCTGGCTCTTGGAAGTCACAGCTTGGATATGACACCCTTCAGAACAATGTAATTACATGATAGGATCTGTAACCAATGGATAGGAATGGTTCACTAACATCATTCCTAGTTACTAACTTGGGGAAACTGTGCCTCATCCTCATTACTTTGGGCCTTTTAGGTCTTCGGGTTTCCATTTGAACAGAGCAAGTACTTTCCTTTGGCTTGACCTGTAGTTCTCTCCTACCTATGTTTGGGGAACAGATATGGCTGTCACAAATAGAAAAGATGATGATCCAGGACTCAGTACCACCAGGGATGAGAGCCTGGGATGTCTCATAACATAAGGACCACTTTGATGTGCCAAAATCAACCACTGTATTTTGTAGTCCATATAAAACAAAGAAATTAAGGATAGATTACCAGGAAGCTCATGGACGGATGAGCAGCTGGGAGTAATTAGACAGGCAGCAGCTTTGTCTCCGAGAGCAGCTACATTATAGGGACTAGGATTCATTTTCTAACCTTCAGCTAATGAGATTCTCCTGAAACCAGAATTATTTATTTTTAATATTTTAAAATTTAATTGAAAAGTTTAAAATGCATGCGGTTACTCCCCAAGCATCAACAGTGTGATTTCCTAAATACATTTATTTTTTTACTTACTCACTTTACATTCCACTCACTGCTCCCCTCCCAGTCACTCCCTCCCAAAATCCCTCCCCCATTCCCAATCCCCTTCTCCTCTGAGCAGGTAGGGCTCCTCTTGGTATTACCCCCACCCTGGCATATCAAATCTCCATGAGGCTAGGTGCATTCTCTCCCAGTGAGGCCAGACAAGGCAGCCTAGCTGGAAGAACATGTGCCACTTACAGGCAACAGCTTTTGGGATAGCCCCTGCTCCAGTTGTTAGGGACCCACACGAAGACCAAGCTGCACGTCTGCTGCACATGAGCGAGGAGGCCTAGGTCCAGCTGTGTATGTTCTTTGGTTGGTGGGAACCAGAATTCTTAAGGACCTGTTTTAAAGTTGGATAAACTTAATATCTGAAGACATCATATATACATATATAAAGGATGGGCTACAATGGGGGCTGTAGTGTGATTTTAATTCAGGATCAAGACACTCATTACCCCAATGCAGCTTGATGGCCACTGATCATATATATTTACCCATTCTAGAATTTGTTCTTTGTTGATGAAGACTTCCTTGTCCAAGTTTCTAATCCATTTCCTAGGCAGTCAACACTCAGTGACTGGTTCATTACAAAGGATTTTTTTTTTCTGTTTTTTAAAAAAATCCCCTTTGCTCAAGTCCAAACAACTACGAAGGTCCTTTCCTGCTCAAGAGTTCCCAGTGGGACTGGTCACAAGAGCTTCACGGTTCAACTTGTACCTCTGTGCAATGTTTTTTTCTTACTTGTGAGGTACCTGTCTTATTAGAGAACACCTTCATAAATACTTGGTCTGCAAACATCCATCTTAAGTCTGGGGTATATATATCCATAACATCAAGGAGTACGGATGTATAAGATAAAAAGGCCCAATTTCACCCTTGATGGTAGTGGAAGGTTTGTCTGCCTGATGACAATGCTATTGTTAAAGGGGAGACAAGAGTATAGCACATTTGTAGAACATACACTTAGCCTGCAGGGGGCCTGGCTTTAATCTAAGCACTAAACAAATGCGAAGAAATGTATAACAGAATATGTCTAGAGAGATCAAAAATTCTGATTTGTCCAAACACAAGATCCTATACAAAGATACTTTGAACAGTAATCTCCTCCAAATCCATGAGCATGAACTAGTGTGCATATTTAACTAAAATAAAAGACCTTGCTGTTGGTCACTTAGAAGACACAGGATCATTCCTTTAGGAAATCAGACATAACTTCCTAAGGGAAATAATTTCCCATTGAAATGTGAGAAAGGAATCCAGTGGCTTCACTGGTCCCCTATATTCTGAAGTGTACTAGGGATGCTGACAAGAAAATCATCATAATGATAAAATATAGAACTTTATATGCTCCCTAATCGGGAGAATGGGATATGGAACTTGAGTCCAACTGCCGCTGTTTCCTGAAGAGAATTTTTAACCCCAGTCAGAGTGTTTTTAAGATGGCTTTATACTAACTTGTAATAGAGATAAAATCTCCCTGTAAAATAGCTATAATATTAGTCACCTCAGGGAGATGCTGTCAGGTTTTGTGAAGTACTTTGTGGTTCCTCAGATCAAAGCAGAGATAAAGCTGCAGTGTTATCATTTTTCAACTTGGAGGGCTATTTGGCTAACCCTCTGTATGAACTCACTCTAATAAACTAACCCACTTGCCTACAGAAGCCATCAACCCCGTCGCCCACTTCATTCCAGTGGCAACAGGGGAAACAAGATGACTGATTTCTCCAAAGGCCCAGGAAAATGGCACAATTTCACTCTGGGGAGCAAAAGAAACTGGGGAGTGAATGGATGTTACAAGGTGTCTAATAGGCATAGCCTTGCTGCCCTCCAACATTTTGGGTAAAGTCATTTTAGATACCAGCCTTGGAAGTAAGAGTTCCACCCTCCAGTCCTCATCTCCTTCCCCTTCTTCTCAATAGGGATAAGGATGCCTAAGTACACCAATTGTCACTCTTGTAACATCCATTCAGAGCCAGGCACAGGGTTCTTTATTCTCCACTGATCAAGGTATGGCCATGAGATTCATTCTCATCAAATAATTATTGCCCTTAGGTCTGGATGAATGTTAAGAGAAATAGAATCTTTTCCCAACTGTCCCCTTCTGACAAGCTCTCTGGGATCCCAGTGGCTAGTGAATTGAAAGATGTTTCAGAAAAAGAAAATTTGTATAGGATATTACATGAGAAAAATAAACAGCCTTCTGATTGTATTAACATTGGAAGTTACTTGGTCCAGTGTTTAGCATTACCTGAAATTACATAAGAATACTTTTTGAACTATTGAAATATGGCAGATACTTTTCCAAGCAATGAGCCCTGTTATACTTTTGATCCTGACATTAGCCTCCAAGGCAGCTACTATAATTATCCTCATTATATAGATGAGAAAATGAGGTACAGAACAACTCAGCAAAATGCTCAAGCTCCAGTGCACATAGGCAGTAAGATCAGAGCGGGGCCTAGGACTCACTGAGCTCAGTGCTAAGCATTCCTCAGCTCAAGGTCACTGTGTCCATTTAGTTCCCTCCTTTCATCCCTTTATTTCTTGCTTCTAAGGCCACAGCCTCACTAGGTCAACCACCTTGTGGGTAACCTACTGTCTGTAGTAGTGATTTTTGCTTCACTATAACACAACATCCGGCAGTAACAACTTATGGGAAAGAAGGTTTATTTTAGCTCACTTTGGCTCACAGTTTCCAGGGGTCCAGGAAAGTGTGGGGAGCAGCTCAGAAAAAGAAGCACACAGCAGTAATTTACATCCTATCACATCAGGGAATAGAGACCATAGCATGAAATCAAGGGCCAAGAATAATTTTCAAAAACCTTCCCTCAATTATCTACTTCTGTCAGATGGGCTCCAAGTCTTAAAGCTCTTCACAATCTCCCAGAACAACGTCAGCTGGGAACCCATCACTGAAACCATGAGTCTGTCGGAAAGACTTCATACTCAAACTAAAACCCTGACTGAAGCCTGTCAAATCCAACAAGGCATTGGTGTTTCCAGCAGCAGCTAAAGAACTCCTTCCTGGTCCAGATCATCCCCTCCTTGGTCTCACTCCATTTTTTGTGCATCTGTCCATCACTGGAGAAGAATACATTTCCTAATGTTCTTCCCAACAGAATGACTTGCTCAGTGTTGGTTTCCCAGATGAGGATGCAAGCATAAGAAGCAGCATTGCCTTGCTTTCACAGATCTGCACACATCACTTGCAGAAGCAGTTCCCAGGAACTGTTTATTAAATAAAATACATGCATATGATTAATAGCCGTATTCTTAACAATTTCCCAGGAGAACTTTGGGACCACAGGGTCAAATGATGCCACAAACATAAGAGTCTTGTTTGGCCACAGAAGAGGTTTCTCTTCCTTGCACTTGAGTAGAGTGCTAATCTCCATCCCTGTCTCTAAACTTGTACAGATATGAATGCTCTGGGCATCCACTTCAGTAGCACTTTCGTGCAAGTGACTCTACTTAAAACAGTTATCTATCCTTCATACCCTGACCACAGTTTCTGTAACACTTGAAATTCCTCTATTATGAGTTCAAACTTTGTCAAAAGTTGATAGTTTTTATGCATTCTTGTCTGAATACAAATATGTTAGCTAGACCATTTCCTTAAAATAGGATTTGAGGGGTTGGGGAGAAGGCTTACCAGTTAAAAGCACTCCTTTCTCTTGATGAGGAGTCAGCTGAGTTCTCAGTACCTACATCAGGCAGCTCAAAACTGTTTGTAACTGAGTACCGAACACAGACATATACATAATTAAAGAATAATAAAATAACTCTTTTAGAGCAGAATTTGAAAAGGAGATAACAGAGTTTTAGAATTCTAATCTAAGGATCCTGCTTTTGAGGAAGTAGGTATGAGACTTCAGGGTAAGAGCAGGTGGAGAGATAGCTCTTGGAACACAGGATATTAGGCTTGTCTGCTTTGTCTGTGTGCTCAGACAGAGTCTGAGCCTGAGATAATTGTATTCAGAGAGGGTCATGTGCCTATTTACAGAAGGGGACAGTATGGCAGCCTCTCTGTATTACTCCAACGTGGGTTTTCTTAAATATGACTAGGGAATCTCAACCCTTCATCCAAACTAAACACTAATGGGCTTTGGGAATGATGCTGAATGATCAGGAGTAGGTTGGTCACCAGAACTGTCCAAGGGCAGAAAAAGCTTACACGATTACTTTCTAAAGTTTCTCTTACTATTTTCTCTGTTTCAGTGGTACCTGTCACTCAGTGGCACCTGTCACTCAGTAGCACCTATCACTCAGCTGCACCTGTCACTAGCCCTATCTAGTACCCGAGGCTGAAGTCTGTTCAGTAGAAAAGGATGGAAGAGCCAAAACTTGCCAATTGACTTTGAAAGTTCCAAGACTGAATTCAACTACTTGTTAGAAAGCTGAAAACTTAAAATTGATTGTTAATGACAGATAGCTGAACTTGATAAGAATGATCAGTCTGAGTCCCCAGTCTCACAGATATAAAAGACTCAGTAGCAATCATGCCACGTGCAATGCATTTGAGACTAGTCTTTGTGGGAACAAACCTGGCACGGTGGAAAGAAGCCCCATGTGTCTGTCCCAGGTGCTGCGGCTCTGGGTGGGGCAGGAGACACGTGGGAAGTGGCCACGCATCTTCCCACACAGTCCAACGGGCAGGTAGGGACTGCCCGTGGGTGGGGGAGGAGGCCATTCCCAGGGAACTTGAGGCAACCATCTCCGTGGGTTCTCTAGCCCAGGGCACCACAGTTGCCGAAAAGTGCTACTGACTGGCTAGGCGGAGTGCAGCTGGGGTTTGCGCTAGGACTGGGTCTCGGGGACTTTGAGTGCCGGGCTAGCTGCTTAGGCTTGGGTGAATGGGTACAGTCTAGGAGCACTGGGAAGGCCTTGGCGAGAGACTAGATGCGCGGCTCCTTAATCAAGGGCTGGATCCCTCACTTCCCACAGCCAGTCCAGATGAAGAGACAGTCCATAATTCTAAGACATTTATTTTCATCGTGTGGAGAGTGGCGTAGTGGAATTGTACCCCCACCCCTCTGGGAGAGGCAAGGCAGATATAGTAACTGGGGAGGGGCATGGCTAAGCCTCTAGGTGTCTCATTAACATGGGGATGACTTGGGGCTCTGTGGCCATGCCTCTACCTGGGGCATGGCCACACCTCTACCTGAGGAGGGGTGGTATGTAACTGTGACCGGAGCCAAAAACCTCCCGGGAGTGTTGACATAACGTTTCCTGTCCTTTTCGGATTCCGCTGGGTCTCTCAGAGTTTTAAGCCTGTGCTCAACCAGGTGCCAGACTGCCTGTCACAAATCACTGTCCCCACAAGCCTAGACTTCCAATCTTCCCTTCCGTTTGATAGAATGAGGTAAGGTATTTTCACAGCTGTTACTCTGCCACATGTGTTATTCTCTTATTCTATTGGGTTAAAATTCTTCCCTGTGGCATGGACCCTTGCATAGGCCTGTCCCAGCATACAGTGTGAATTCAGATGTACCACTGAGTTATAGATGGATGAATAAAATAGACCTTCTTCTAACTCCATTGCTTCAGCCTCTTAGAACCTGTAATTTTATGCTATCTTTGATCACATTCTAGTTTAGGATGCAAATTATCCTGGAGAAAAAAAGCCTTACCACTAAATAAACAGAATATTTAAATTGGCTTTTAATAATTCAACTATTCAACAAATATTTCCTCTGTTCCTAGTACGAGCTGGATGCACCAGTTTTGCAAAAGTGACCTTTGGTTTAAGTCCCAAGAAAGAAGAGGATTACAAGAAGAAAGAGGGGAAGTAAGGCTGCCAGAGGCAAGGGCATCTAAGACACCACGATGACTATGGGTGGGGCAGAATCGTGATTTGGATTCTTGGGAAAAAGGTGTCAGCTAATAAAAGTAATATAATCACAATAAGGTATGGGCCCAGTGATCCTTTAATTGTATCAAAGGTGCTGTGTAATGCAAAAGATTAAGAGGGAATTTAGGCTGGTGGTTGATAGGAATTCCTTCTGTAATCTGTTACTAATTTTTCTATAAACCTAAAAATGTTCTTTAAAAAGCCTGTTTTATAAAGTAAGGAGGAGAGGACCCGGAACACCAAAGGGAGGACAAAAGCATCCATCACATGTCCCTCCCCTCCTTTTCCTCAGAGTATGTGAACTTCCTTTATGAAATGGTTTCTTACTTAGCCTGTCAGTAGCTTGGGGGATTCTTCCATTTCCAGTTTTGCCAAACTGCACTCACTGGCTTTAGCAGACAACATATCCCACCCAACCTGCCCAGACAACTGGCTAAAAATCTTGCATGTGTCATGTCCTGTGGCACCAGTTTATAATCTTAGTTACTTTGGATGTTCAGGCAGAAGGATTACTAGGCCAAAGTTGGCCTAACTCTAGAGTGGGTTCAAAGTCAGCCTGGGAAACTTCGTGAGATTGCCTCAAATGAAATAAAAGAGGATAGGGGTGTATATTACATCAACACACTTGCCAGGCATGTACAAAGGCATCAGGTTCAACCTCTAGTACCCCAAACCAAACCAACCAATCAAACACACAAAACCAAGGCATGTAATGAGCCAGAGCAGCAGGATTCAAGGAGCCCTCACTGCTACTTCTGTTCAAAGCCTTTCCTCTCTCTTCAGCCAGCAGTGAGTGTGACACCAGGTGCCCAGTGCTTCAGCTTTCTTGTCACCATAAGAAAAGCAAGAAAGGGTAGATAGGGGGAGGGAGCACAGGGAAGTGGAAATGATTTAATTATCTTATAATCTTGAAGATAAAATCTAAAAGTAAAAAAGAGAGGAAGCAAGAGAACTAGACACCATGAAACCACATACACCCTGAAGAAGCAAGATGGAGAAGGACACCTTTGAGGTCATCCTTTGAGATTTCCTGACAGCATTTGTTTGAGGACAGTGCTACCAGCGACAGACATGGAAAGCTCCAGCTAAACTTTTGGACCTACTTTGAAGCTGGCTTCAAGGCTGGCTTATGGTCACTTGGCCAAGCTGACCAGGACATGCCATGATGAGACACCCTTCTTGTGACAAAGACAAGGTCACTGAAAGGGATGGAAGTGTCATGGCCTTTATGGTGGTTACTTTTTAGTTTGCAAGCAGGGTAACATCAAGGATGAAGAAGCTAAGTAACAGAGCCCTGTGTTTTCACTCCAGGAAGTCTACCTAAGGCACACTGTCTTCATTTCTGGGCTTGCAGAAGTAAAGGCCAGAGGTTTATTTGATTCCATATTGAGTTTCTAGTCAGGAAAATCAGCTGGATTTAAGAGCCACGGAAGAAAGAAAAGTCTTTTATTCTAGGGCTCAGCACTCCACAAATGTTTAATCAGATCTCTGTAAATATATGTTGAATAAAATAAATGCAAAATATCTTCAACTGAAGAATAAATTATCTAAATAAAACAAATGGTGAGAATTGCATGTCTAATCTCGTGCCTTTAGAGCAGAGACTCCAAGGCAAGTCAGAGAAATAAGAGCCCAACAACAGCATCTGAAGGCAGAGCATTCAGGGTTTCTCAGAACCTGTCTGCACACCACAATGGCCTCACCCTGAGGCTTGCTTTTCTCGGAAAATTAACCATGTGACTGAAGATAGCCTTCCCAAGATGACTAGTCTGACATTCTGTTCTCTCTCACCCTTAGCACGTTCAACCATGCCGAGCCGGCTCAGACCTGCTAGCTCAGATTGACAAGTGAGAAATTGCTGCTCTCTCATTAGCTGCGTCTTGCTAGACAAGAAACAGCTTTTCAAAACAACCAGCAATTCAGTCTGCTGGGGAAAAAAGCAGCTAAGATAGAACTGTAACATCACCTTTCCTCCCTTTTGAATCTGCTGAGCCTGAAGGTGGTGAGCACTCGTCCTAATGCTCCAGAGAAATGCCTAGTTCCCTGGTGACATCAGCATGTGAGGAATTTGGCCTGCTCTTGAATAGAGCATCTGTTTGCTGCTTACAAATACTGAATGACAGATATGTCAAAAGCTCAAACTGCTTTCCATGGTGTTTGAGGTTTTACGCTAACTGTTGCAAGGTATGTTATCTTCTTGTTAAACAAGTGACTCACTGACCCCCAAATGTATTTAATTGTGGCATAGAATACTTAAAATTAAGATGGTTTTAAATTAGCTATCTTCCTCCTATTCAGTTCACCCCTCCCACATGATAAATGTAGTCGAGAGCATGCACCACACTGTCCCATTGTGCTAGGGACATTCAGAATCCTCAGGCTGACAGATCCCTTATTGCTAGCCCAGACCCAGAATATTCTACCTTCACCGGCATTGCCATTTACTGCAGTGTTCCTCAATCCTGGCTAACTCCTTTCAATTCCCTTCCCTGTCAGCCCTGGGTAGATAAATTCATCTGGTGATTTTTTTAACATGTACACAAGTTCTTTGGTACTCCTCCCCTTGAAAGGGGGAATCTACAATTCTCTCCCTTTGAGAATAGACTGCACTTAGTGGCTTACATCTCACGGCAGAAGTGGCAGAGAGTGACTCCAGAAAAGTATTAAGCTATTTGTAGTCTCCTGGTTTCTTCTCTTGGAACTCCTACTCTTGGGAAAATCAGCTACCACAACATAAGGACAGTCATGGAGCTTTATGGAATAACTTTCATGGTCAGGAATGGTGGCCATATGCAAATGGTTATGTGATGTCTATTTTTATGTGAGTTCTCTAGCCTCTGTCAAGATTTTTAATTTTTAAAAAATTAAAAAAAATACTTATTTATTTTTTCACTTTGCACCCCAATATCAGCTGTCCCTCCCAGTATCCCTCAGGTCCTACCCCTATTCCACCTCCCCCTTTCCTTTAAGAAGGGGAAGCTTTCAAACCCTGGGTATTGCTCTCCCCACCCTGTCCCAGCATACCAAGTTACTGCAGGACCTCCCATTGAGGCCAGACAAGGTGGCCCAGTTAGGTGAACAGGATCTACAGCTAGGCAATAGATTTAGGGACAGCTCCCCTGCTCCAGTTGTTGGGGGGTGTGCATGAAGACCTAGCTGCACATCTGTTATGTATATGCAAGGGGATTAGGTCCAGCCCATGCTCACTCTTGGGTTGGTGGCTCAGTCTCTGGGAGCCCCCAAGGGTCCAGGTTGATCTTCCTGTGTTGACTCTGTTGATCTTCCTGTGAAGTCCCTGTCCCTTTGGGTTGGGTCACTCAAACTCTTCCACAAGATTCCAAGGTTATCCACAAAATTCCTGAGATTATCTAAGTAATATGACCCATCACACTGTAAAAAGACCATGATGATAAAAGAGATCACTTTGGAACACAGTGGGATGTAGGGAAACCTTTATATTCATACAAAATCTATATAAAGAACTGCACAAATATACATTATTATTATCTATAGCAGTTTCTAAATGAAGCAAATCTTTGAAGAAAGCTTGACTTTGACCCATGTAATAGAAAAATGAATAGCATTTCTTTGTAAAGATTTTTTGATCTTTCCCTCTATGACATTTTTTGTTGAGTTTATCTTTGCCTGAAGCATCCATGCCTCACAGATTACCCTGTGCCAAGCCACAGAACCCTGCAAATAAGTTCTTCCCCCGGCATGACTCAGAACTTGTGTATCCCACCACATTCATGACCTTCTTGCTCCACATGCCACTTCCCTGGTATCCCATTACTGCTACCTGGCCAGAAATGTCATTCAGAAAGTATTTACCAAGCACCTACCATGGGAAAATATTGTGTGGAGACTTCACATACAAAATTAAAGGAATTTTCTAGTTTCAGAGAATTCTCATTTGGAGACGGAGCAAGGCTTGAAACAAATGACTTCCATCCACCTTTGTAGTTACCGAGTTCTGTGTCTATGTCTATAATTGGGAGTTTATGGAAACTTTCTTGTTGTTGTTGTTGTCCTCCTCCTCCTCCTCCTCCTCCTCCTCCTCCTCCTCCTCCTCCTCCTCCTTCTTCCTTTTTAAACAAGTGGTTTAAAACAGTGGTGCTGATAAAAATTTAATAAAATTAGCCAAATTTTAAAAAGTAAGAAAAGTCCATTTTAAAAATAATTATTTTTTATTTGTGGCTGTTTCTGGGGGTTAAGTTCATTCATTCATGCATATACCTATGGAGGCCTGAAGAGAGTATCAGAGATCCTGGACTTGAAGTTACAGGTGTTTGTGAACTGCCAGACCTGTGTACTGGGAACTGAGCTACAGTCGTGTGAAAGAGCAGCCATCTCTCCAGACCATTATTTTACAATTACATTTATTTATTTATTTATTTATTTATTTATTTATTTATTTATTGTTGTGTATGTGTTTGTTTATTTGTATGTGAGTGCATGTGTGTGTGTGTGTGTACCGCTTGTGGGTGTTGGTTTTTTCTATCATGTGTATCTTGAGGATGGAACACTGGTCATCAGACTTGGTGGCAAGTACCTTCACGAAGCTGAGCCATCTCATAGGCCTAGAAAAGACTATCTTTTTTAAAAGAGACTGATGGCAGAGCACAGAGTTAAAACAGTTGTCAAACTACAAGACTAGATATGTTGGAAGGACCGTTAAAGAAAAATGTGGAGGGGTTCCCCTAATGAACAGGGAAGATGTCACATAAAGCTTTGAAATACATGTGAAGACACAATACTTTGACATAAAGGGTCATTTAAAGGGATTTAAAGAAAAGAATGAAATAGTTAAATTCCCATTAAGCTGCTCACTCCAGTGCCCACATATTAATGTATAAGGCAGGAGAAAGCAACATTAATTTGGAGACTGAATAAGAATTTGGGACATAGTCAATAAAAGTCTAAATCAAGACCATGTAAATACAGGGGATTAGACAGAAGAAAAATAGAAAGTAGTCAATGGGACTTACTTATTTTGGTCATGGAAAGATTCTGATAGAGGTAGGAGATGGTCCTAATCATGTGATGGATAGATCAGGGAACATTTGTGGGTAGAATAAAAAAACTGAGAAGCATGTGGTAAGAGAAATCTAATGAGGCATGCTGCATTTGAATGACTCTGGAGACCTCAGGCAGATATCCCAACAGACCGGGTCCAACCTCCTACCCATAAAGACTAGACAGGAAAAGCAGCAATGAGTTGGGAGAAAGACTATAGTGCAGCAACATTGAAGAGAAAGCCAGCAGTGTGATGACTGTCTGTCTGGCAATACTGCTGAGGAACAAAGGTAAAGTTCACGGGCTTGCATGGCTTGTAGCCCCCACCAGTCCATGGTGTGGTTGGCTATGGTCATGGATCAGATGTAGAGTCTTGTCATTGAGAGAAATAAATAGCTGCTGCCTGGAGTGCGGTTGTGACAGCTTCAGCTCTTCTCACAAGATATTTATTGATCAGACTTGATATTCCCAGAATCCAGGGGGATCACAGGAAATCAAAGCTTCAAGTCTAAACAGTAAGAAGAAGTTAGATCGGTGATTTGAGTCCTTATTAAAGTTTCAGATGGTAACTAGAAAATCTAGATGCCAGAATGGTGCTCAAGAATAAATTGTAGAGCTTCAAGTTAATAATCAATCGACTACCATGTCAACCTTGGAGCAGAAAAGAGATTATCAGTTTTAAATGATTATTTCCTAAGTAGTTAACACACACTTGAGCAAGAATCAGACCCTAAGTTTAAGGTAGCTAAGGAGATGGATACAATATAAGCTCAAATATGCTAAAATCTTGCTTTTAACCCCTCAGTAGGCCTCTGTAGGCCTTACTATAGCCCACCCATTCAGAAAAATCAGACTCCAAGCTCCTGTGACAGAGTCAATTAACCCACTGATAAGGGCCTACTGATGAGGTGGACTTATAGACTAAGACGCTTGCTGGCAGAGCAGTCTCAGATACTGTGGTAACATGTCTTCCCTGGTATAAGTACTATTCCAGAGACTCCATTCACAAGCCAGCTTGGGCATGGTAGTGTCGGGATCTGGCCAGAGTTATGTTCCAGCATTTAAGACATATGCTCATTACCCTGTGTAGCCTTCAGTAAATGAAATTTGCACCATGCTATACTGCTTATGTTGGAATGGTGTTGATGGAAAGTCCTTCTCTATTTAGGATGACCACAAGCTGGTTAAAGATGGGTCTTCAAAGCCTCAAATATTTGTATTCTCAAGTGGGCACTGAGGCCTACACTAGAGCTAGGTTGATTTAGGTTAAAAAAAAAAAAAGATTCCGTTTTATGGAGGCACAAGCCTTCACTTATTGCTAGAGAAGCTAAAGAGCCTCGTTTGGGTAAATGCTAGCCTAGCAATTTGCTGTGTCACCCAGTGTTGAAGAATGGATTCCTTTACCTCCATTGGTGATGAGAATTTGGGCTGCATTATGGCTTAGTAACATGCATAGTGTTGGGGTAAGTTCAGCTGTGCTCCAGGCCCACTCCAAGGCAGAAGGGATGCATGCAGAATTGTGAGTGTGTCTAACTTACACTGTGTCATGTTGTAAATAGATGCTTCACTAACTTTATTAAGTTCTTTCTTTTTAAGGAACTGCATGGTATCATAGAGCAGCTGGCCATTGTATCTTCCCATCACCCATGCCTAAGAGTCTCAGAGCCTCCATTTCCTCATCAGCACTTGGTATTGTTGGCTCTTGTTTTCCACTAACCTTTGTAGCAGTCATGTGGCAATCCAGTACATTTTAATAATGTTGAGTAGAGGAAAGGAAGCTGAGGACATAGTTAGAGTCTTTGCCTTTGTATGGACATTTTTTGATAATGAAACTCATGAAGAGAATTACGAAGCAACCCTACTGATATTGATCCTTAAGTAAGAACATTGCTAAATAATAATGCTTTTGCCTGGAGCAAGAAACTTGCTGCAGATTTTCTAGCCTGAAATCTTCCCTAAAGCTTTCTGTTTAATGGTTTAAAACATACACACCACACACACACACACACACACACACACACACACACACACACACACACACACTTCTTTTTTACAAAGAATTTAAGAGTTACTGTCTTTGCTGGGGTCTTTGAGCCAAAGCTCCATGTCCTAGTGTTTGGCAACTATAATGAGCTATAATGAACTACCTAACTGTGCTTCCAGAATACTAATTTTCAAAGTTGAAATGCTTTGTTGGTGTTTTTCCTTGGGTGCCCAGTTGCTCTTCAGAGAGTTTATCACTGCATCATGCAATCTTGTGGATACTGCAGATTATTTGATTGACATAGTTCAGCTTCCCTCAAGAGCTGCACTGGCCAATGCCTCTTACCTGGAGTAGCTACAGAGCACTTGAGATGTCGATGGTGCCACATTTCAACGATATTTTAAAAGATTTATTTTTACATATGTTTATGGGCATTTGTCTGTGCTAGTGTATGCTGCAAGTATAAGGTGCCCATGGGGGCAGAACAGGGCACTAGATTTCCAGGAACTGAAGTTACAGGTGGTTGAAAGTCATTCTATGTGGGTGCTTGGAATTGAACTTTCCGCCTCTGGAATATCAGCAAGCACTCTTATCTACTGAGCAATCTCTTCAATCCCTACATCTAAAGCTTTTAAACTGATTTCAGTGTTATGTGTTGAAATGGTAGAATTTTTATACAGTTCAATTAGAATATGAATCATATTACTAAAACTAATTTCAACTGTTCCTTTAAATTTCTAAATATAGATAAAATAAATTTAAGATTATAAATATAGTTATGTGTATGCCCTACAGTAGAAATTAAAGCTGTTATTTAAAAAGTAAAATTTATTTTAAATAACTGTATACTACTACTAAAAGTTGTAACTCAAATTTGATATTTAATAATGAATCATTGGTTTCTTTAAGACTGGATATATAAAGGACTCCTTCAACTGAGAATAAAGCAAGCTAGTTAAAAGTGGTCAAATACTTGAATAGTAGTGTCACCAAGGGTCTTTTAGGAACAACAAAATACGTACATGAGCATATGATGTTTAATGTGATTAATGAGTCATTAGGGAAATGTATATAGCGCTGAAAATGAGCAGAATCAAGAAGCCTGGTTATCTGAAGCACTGGTGAATACACGGGACAACTGCAGCCCTTGCATGCTGATGATAGGGTTATAAGACAGTAAAGCCCTTTAGGAAGGAGCATGGCAGTTCGCTGTGCATTGGACATATGGATATTATACAACTCAGCAATTCTAGCCAAAGACCATTCTATGAGAGAGAGAGAGAGAGAGAGAGAGAGAGAGAGAGAGAGAGAGAATGATAAGGCCAGTCATGATAGCGCAAACTAGAGCCAATCTCTATTTCCTTGAGTTACTAGGCAAGCATGTTGTAGAACGTGAATACATCTCAGTATTACTAATTACTACTTGGCAATAAGTGGAAGTAAGCTACATATCCACAAAGCAACCTGAGTGAATGTCCAAATCATGATTCTGAACAAAATCCTAGGAAAAGTAAACCCTCGTCAGACCAGTGGCTGCCAGGGCCCAAATGTATTTTATTACATGTGTTTTTAGTATAAGCAATGATAATAGAAAATATGGCCTCTAAAAATACAGAGAATGTTATTATGGTGATATTTAAAATACCCATTTTGAGATCTAAAGACTCAATTTCTGAACACTATTAATGCAAAAAGCATTGACAATAAATTATAAAAATGCTTGGTATAATATTTGTATTTATTTTAGGCATGTATGCGTTTTGGCTGCATGTGTGCATGTACCATGTGTATGCAGTACCTTAAGAGGCCAGAAGATGAAGTTGAAAATCTCTGGAACTGGAGTTATAGAAGGTTGTGAGATCTTGTTTGGGCACCGGGTACTGGGGTACTGAACTTGATCCTCTGAAAGATCAGCAAGTGCTCTTAACCCCTAACACATCTCTTTAGCTCTACTTGGTACAGTTCTTTTAAAAACTCCTATTACTACCTGGTCTTCAGGGATGTTTAATGAGTACAGAGGACAATAGAAACACATTTTCTCCAGTCTAAGTTCTGTGTGTTCCTCAAGGGCTACCCTCTGTCTAGGCCAGAAGATGGAATGGTCAAGACTGGAGGAGGCATTATGGCAGGCAGTCCAGTCTTAACAAACTCTTCCAAGCAAGAATGGAGATCTGATTCTTAGGTCTACTATAATTATAGCGAGCAGTCTTATGAAAAAATATCCCCAGTCATGGGGGTTGTTCTATTATTTATTGTCTTATACAGTGACGTAGTGAACTAAATCCTAACATCTTTGGGAATCCAGCACAGAAAACAGATAATAGTTGGCATCTCTTGTAAGTTCTTCAGGTATTCAGGCATGGTGAATAGCGATGAGTTTCACTGCTATGCCCATCATTCATCATAAAAAGAAAATGAATCATCTTGCTACTCTCCTTTGACTGTTCCCTGCCTCAATGGAACCTTTAAGCTCTTTCTGTGTAATTAGCATCACTCAGAAAACACCTGAGCAGCCCCTGCAGTACAGAGGACAAGTGCTGTCATTCAAGAAAAGCTATAATTAGGAACTTCAGCAAATGTGAAATTCTACAGATTTGACTTCGAATGAAGAGAAAGCAATAGTACCTGATGGAAATGAGGGAATAAGTTGATGCTCAGCACACACACACACACACACACACACACACACACACACACATGCATTGTGCATTTAAATAGTTACAGAAAATACACAATACATAATCCTATTTTGGTAATGCGACATTTATTGTTTTGGTTTATTTCCTCATGGTGTTTTTAGTATGTATACTTGTTTCATGGTCACAATACAGCATTTGAGTATTTTAAAATCATTTTTCCATGTTGCTAACTTCTACAGCTAGTCCTTTATGCTACTCTATCATTTATGAAACCAACCACCTACTCATGGACGTTTTTAGCTATATCATATTTTGACCATTATAAAATCCAGTTTCAGAAACATCAAGCTTATAGCTATTTTCCAGATCTAGTTTATTTCTTCAGATTGATTTTTCTAAATGGAATTACAAAATCAACAGTCAGAGGTATTCATGAATCTTAACATATATTGCTACACTAGTTTCAAAAAAAAAAAAAAATGTGTAGTAGCAGTGAGCGCTTGTGGAGGTTCTGGCTGAGCCTGTTCTGCCTCTGTTAAGTCAGTCACTGTAAACACCAGAGCAGTCTCTCAGTATTAGTGTGTTGTTCCTTGGCTTCCAAGTTCTCAGGTCAGCTCCATGTGTACTGAGTCAGACCCCTGTGCTGGACATAGAAATCTGCACTTGGCAAGCCTTTCACAAGGTTTTGAAGCTGACCCAGGTCTGAAGAATATTGATCCTACAGCACTGGCTGTGACTCAACTACACACAATAACATTTAGGGTTCTAAAAGCCACCTGAGGCCAGAGGCATAGTTCCAAGAGTTCAGATTTGAATCTCTAAAGAACACAAGCCTCAGTTTCCTCTCAGGGTATACTAGCCTACATCCAAGGCTGAGACTCACTGGTCTCAAGTAGTTGGTTTGCTTGTGATTCTGTTATTGGCAGCACCAAGGACCACCTAGAACACTGTGATACTACAAACTTTCTGACTCCCAAACAGAATCTTGGGAGTGGGGGTAGATCTGAAAATCTCCTTTGTTTAATAAACCAATAAATGTCGAAGTTTGAAAACAGCTCATCTGTCTGATGTCTGATGGAGTATTTAGATACGGACAGTGTGTGTGTATGTGTGTGTATGTGTGTGTATGTGTGTATGTGTGTGTATGTCTGTGTCTGGCAGTGTCTATGTCTGTGTCTTTGTGTGTGTGTGTGTGTCTGTGTCTGACAGTGTCTGTGTGTATGTGTGTGTGTCTGTGTCCAACAATGTCTGTCTTTGTGTATGACAGTGTCTGTGTCTGTGTCCTTGTCTGTGTTTGTGTGTGACAGTGTCTGTGAGTGTGTGTCTATGTCTGATAGTGTCTGTGTCTGACAGTGTCTGTCTGTGTCTTTGTGTGTGTGTATCTGTGTCTGTCTGTGTCCATGTCCATGTCTGTGTCTGACAGTGTCTGTCTGTATGTGTGTGTGCCTGTGTCCAACAATGTCTGTCTCTGTGTATGACAGTGTCTGTGTCTGTGT
Source organism: Rhynchomys soricoides (assembly GCA_019843965.1). NCBI lineage: Eukaryota > Metazoa > Chordata > Mammalia > Rodentia > Muridae > Rhynchomys > Rhynchomys soricoides. Next base: position 21,288,887 of record JADRCH010000009.1, read on the forward strand.
CTGTGTCCTTGTCTGTGTCTGTGTGTGACAGTGTCTGTGTGTATGTGTCTGTGTCTGATAGTGTCTGTGTCTGACAGTGTCTGTGTCTTTGTGTGTGTGTCTATGTGTGTGTCTGTGTCCATGTCTGTGTCTGTGTTTAACAGTGTCTGTGTCTGACAGTGTCTGTGTGTCTGTGTCTGTCCAAGTCCGTGTCTGACAGTGTCTCTGTGTGTGTGTGTCATGTCTGTCTGTGTCCGTGTCCGTGCCTGTGTCTGACAGTGTCTGTGTCTGACAGTGTCTGTGTGTGTGTGTATATTTGTGTCATGTCTGATTGTGTCAGTGTCCGTGTCTGTGTCTGTGTCTGACAGTGTCTGTGCAGCACAATACCCATGCAGCAGTGATACAGCTGCACCTCCACCTCTATTCTCTTCATATAACTGTAATCAAAATGTCTGATAGAAACATTTAAGTAAGGAGTGATTTGCTTTGGCTCTCAGTGCTGGAAGATTTAGCCAGTCATAGTGAGGAGAATATGGTGGAGTCCACAGTCGTGGGAACATGTAGAAAAGTCTACTCACATCAGAGCACACCATAAAGCAAGGAGAAGCTGGAGCTGGGGTCAGGTTATAAAGTTTAAAGACTTGCCATTGATGACTTACCACACTGACCTGCACCTCCAAGAAGTTCTACAGATCCTAAAATATCGCCTCCAGCTGGGGAACAAGAGTTCAGAACATTACCCTGTGAAAATCTTCTAAAATGTTCTATCTACTGCCTGCCTGCCTGCCTGCCTGCCTATCTATCTTTCTATTCCTTCTCTCTGTCTCTGTTGTTCTCTCTCTCTCTCTCTCTCTCTCTCTCTCTCTCTCTCTCTCTCTCT
>JADRCH010000009.1:21289755-21299880 GCA_019843965.1 Rhynchomys soricoides
TCTCTCTCTCTCTCTCTCTCTCTCTCTCTCTCTCTCTCTCTCTCTCTTTCCCAATCATCTATCTATATCATTATCAGTCAGTGTCAATAGGGGAATGCTTCTAGACCATCTGGGATACAAATATCCACAAATGCTCATTTTTTACTCAGCAACAAACATAACACTTACAATCACCTATGTTCAGATTCTGAAATAAATATTTTTGGGGGGATCCTAATGTCATGTATCTCAGGCTAGCTTTGAACTTGCTATATATAGTAAAGGCTGACTTGAACTTTTTGTTGTTTTGTTTGATTTTTTTGAGACAAGGTTTCATTGTGTAACAGCCCTGGATGTCTTGGAACTTACTCTGTAGACCAGGCCTCAAACTACAGAGATCTACTTGTTTCTGCTTGTGCTGGGATTAGAGGCATGTACCACCATCACCTGATGACCTTGAACTTCTTGATTCTGCTGGGATTATAGGTGTGTGGTACCACATCTGATTTATGTTTTCTTGGCTAGCAAAATCAAGTCTTTATGTATACCAAGTACTTTACCAGCTGAGCTATAACTCTTGAATACTTTAAGTCATCTTCAAATTATCAATAATACTCATAGAATGCAAATGTTATATAAATGGACATTATGCTGTATTGGTTAAGAAATGATGGCAAGACAAATATTTTGTACGTATTCAATATATGTGCAGTTTAAAAAAATACTGTCTTCTGTGTGTGATATGTGCACATACACAGACACATGTGTGGAGATGAGCATATGGAAGCCAGAAGTCAAAGATGGTTGTCCTCTCTAACACCTCCTACCTTAATTTTGAGGAGGGGTCTCTCACTGAGCCTGGTGGACACAGATTGCCTAGGTGAGCTGGCCAGCAAGCTCCAAGGATCCACCTGTCTCACTTTTCTAGCACTGGGGTTTCTGGAGTAGCACCTTGCCTGGGCTTCTGAACGCAGGCCCTCACACTTGTATAGAAAGCATATGTGTGCGTGTGTGTGTGTGTGTGTGTGTGTGTGTGTGTGATATGTGTAACAAACAGAAACATGTGGATATATGGACTGATCTGGATATATAAGGAAATGTTGACTAATTCCATGAGGGGTTGGTGTTTAATAGTACCTGGCTACTGGATTATTGTATTTCTTTAATTTCTATTTCAAGTAAACATGGTCCAAATTTACATACCTACTGTTTTCCAAGAATGATATTTTGAAAAATAAAGTTTAAGGCTTTTATTGATAAAAATATATTATAAGGAACTGGCTGGTTATTAAATTACTAGCTTATAAAGGCCAAAATAAAAGAGACAAAACTTTCCACAAGCATAAGGAGAGACCAGAAAAAGGTATTTAAATATAATCATGCCTCAGAGAATGACTAAAGAAAACACTGCACCTTAATTAGCTGGGACTGGAAAGCTAATATTAGATGGGACAAAAATGATGGATGACTTCACTGCTCTCTTTTTAAATTAGGCTTTGAGAGAGGAACCCACAGCTGAGGCTTTGCAGTTAGATGCTTGTGACTAGAAAGTATGTGAACCCAGGATCATAGTCTCTGCTGTCTACCTCACAAGACCTTCTCAGAGGGCATGTTGGCTATGATCTTCATTTCAAAATAACAAAATGGACAAAGCTGAATCGCAATGCCCCTCAGAGTGTTTTGAACTATCCCACTTAGTCAAATTACTTATTTATGGAAGTGATCATATTAACTGAAAATCTATCTCCTGACTGCTTATCATTGAATTCCATGGCTGAGATTCAAATGTTACCCATAAATGACATTTTAACCCAAGGCAAGCCAATGAGAATTTAAATGCTTATTTTGATGTCTCTGACTCATACTGATTAGGCCTACAATGTTTAACTTTATGATTATCCAAACAGAATATGCATTCCAATGGAATTATACTCTGAGTTTTGCATTTTGATCTACTTTCTAGTGATCTGCAGTAGAATTGCTCCTAACACTAGGAATGGCAAGGAAGTCACAACTCCTACTTGCTAACTTGTTACAAGAGCAGAGAATCCACAGTCTCCTCAGGATCATATGAGTAAGATGTTCAGGAGCTTAGGCAAGTTAAATGCAGCTTCTGCCACAGATGTTTTCAATCTACAGTGTGAAGTAACCAACCTCTTAGAATCCACTGACACAGAGGCACAACACAAAGATGTAGGTCTCTCAATAGATATTAGATCAGCCCTGCTGAAAGTAGAAAGGTCTCATGTCCAAGCTGAACTGCATCTGCAGATGATCTGTTTTCCTTATCAGAAATTGAGAATAAATCCTTCTGCTCTGCCCTGAAAGGGTTGCTATGGAAGCAAATTGTGAGGAAAGTGAAAACTCATGGCATAAAGCTTTATGAAGGCACAAGACTCTCACAGGAGAGAACCCAGTTCTTCTGTACATTCAACTGGCAGGAGAATACTGTGCTGGGGTTTTTCAACAGTTGGAATGTGAGCAGAGGACTTTGAATGGAAGAGGACAGGAGAAATCATCATGAGTCAAAGGTAAACTTTGTCATAACTCACTTTGTTCAGGATCACCAGCCAAATTAGAAATGCCATTATTCTCCCTTTTGGAATTCAATGACACCATATGAGGAATGTAATGATTCCCGAATCTCTAACATCTGGCCATGCATTAAATGCATGCCCCTGGAGCAGCAGATCTGCCTCAGATTGCCAGGTGTCAATTCCAATGGCCTGTGGGAAGCGATGATGGAAGTCCACTAGGGATGCTGAAGTACTGTTTTGTCTTCCTTTTGAGCTTCTATGGCCAGCCACAAGCTGATGTGAGGAGGTCATTCAACTTTCCCTTTGCATAAAAATATGTCAGTAACCATAGGCAACCACCCTGCAGGCTTCAGGTAGGACCAGGACTGATAAATACATGTAAATGCTCCTAACCCCACACATCTGTCCTTGGTGCAATTACCAGCAGTATATTCAAATTTCTGAACTCATTCATGACAAATCAACTGATTTTATTTTTTTGCAGGGTAAGGGGGTAGGAGGTTGAGGGAGTTTACACCAAAGCTTAATTACAACCCAGCGCCTTTGATGAATTCACTTTTCTGAAGTAGCCAAGACTTGCATAGGCATAATTTTAACTTAAGGACATTGAAAACAACATGTAAGAATCCTCTTGTCAATAGATCTCAAACTTTAAAAAGCTATATTTGAAAGAGATTCAAGCATTTTAACTCTGTTTCCTGCATTTCACAGCTAGCATGACTCAATCTTAAGCTGTCTCTGAAGAATGTGCCATCACTTGTGAAGGCTATTACAGACTGGGACACAGGACAATGTTGGGAGCCAAACCCATGAGATGCTGAGAACCAAACCCATGAAATTACCCTCTGTTCTGTGTAGCCTAGTCAGTTAAAGCACAAGGTTAGGAAAGGACAGTGTGTTTGTGGCCTCAGGTCCCAGGAATTGCTCGGGTCCCAGGAATGGAAAGAATGTCTGGTATTTCCTGAAAACCCGGTTACAATAGTGGGTTGGCCTTGGGCCATGTGTAACCTTCCCGCTTGCCGGTCTTCTTAAGCTGCTGTCTTGAAATAAATTTTGAGAGCTTGGTCAGAATGCATGACTTGCTCTCCTTCCTTGTCTCTTGTCCCCCATTCTTTTGCCCCCACCCCAGTTTCCTGCTGAACCCTCACAGGCCGGGCAGGAAAAGGGTTGTGCAACTTCTGTACACTGCAGAGGTTCACTCAAAGTCTGATTCAAAATATCTAATTGTTCTGATATTTAAAAAGAAGGTTTGGAAATTATTTTAACACAGAAAATAGTTGCCTAGCAACTCTTTCCTGCCTTGCATGATTCTGTTATGATTTCCACCTGCTAGAGAAAAGCATCAATAAAATTATTTCTTTGCAAATCAAAAATGTAGGAAAATGAGCCAGTGACTCAAATGAATGCATGGTATACTTGCTTGATCCCAGACATCCAAAGACATATGTGTGCTTACTTTCCTAAAAGATGCCAATACTTTAAAAAATACACTTTAACAAATTTTGACAATGGCCCAGGCTTTCCTAAATGATGCTTATTTCAGTAGAGTTTCTGTTGTAATTGAAAAATACAGAAACAGCCTTCTGTTCAAGCAGCATGTGCAGTTGCCTGAGTGATAGAACTCAAGAGATTAAGCAAAGCCTTCCATCCACACATCTCTCAAGGAGACAGAGAATCTGGTGCTACCACCCTTTGAGGTAGTGTTTGAGTAGAGGGTTTACATGAACTGGCCATCACTATACCAGTATGCAGTCAAGGAGGGGTGGTGCCCTAACACCTTGTAGTATATGGCAATATTACGCTACATATTTGAGTTTGCAAATATACTGTTCAAGGCACTTATTTGCCTTGGAAAGCAATTGAGCTTAGGGTATGCCACCCCTCTGGTGTTATCAGTCGTCATTAAGATGCCCAACTAGTGTGTATGGTTAAGGCTGTGAGTGAATACTGACATCCAGTTTGTCCTACTGCATAGTAGTGTAACCAGTAATTTTTAGTTTGATACATTCAGCATCCCTTAAGCAGACTGACATTAGACCAATTAAAATGCAGATGCAAATGTAAGTGTGATGTGCCAATACTAGTTCTTTATAATTGTTCTTTCTATCTCTGTGAAGAATTGTGTTGGAATTTTGATGGGGATTGCATTGAATATGTAGATTGCTTTTGGTAAGATGGCCATTTTTACTATATTAATTCTGCCAATTCATGAGCATGGGAGATCTTTCCATCTTCTGAGGTCTTCTTCAATTTCTTTCTTCAGAGACTTGAAGTTCTTGCCATACAGATCTTTCACTTGCTTGGTTAGAATCACACCAAGATAGCTTATATTATTTGTGACTCTTGTGAAAGGTGTCATTTCCCTAATTTGTTTCTCAGCTCATTTATCCTTTGAGTAGAGGAAGGCTACTGATTTGTTTGCCCCCCACATCTCAAAAATATTAACCCAGAATTGCTCCTATCTAAAGGAAACACAGGGACAAAGAGTGGAGCAGAGACTGAAGGAAAAGTCATCCAGAGACTGTCCACCTGGAGATCCATCCCATATGCAGTCACCAAATCCAGACATTATTGCTGGTGCCAGCAAGTGCTTGATGGCAGGAGCCTTATATAGCTGACTCCTGAGAGACTCTAACGGAGCTTGACCAAAAACAGATGGGAATACTTGCAGCCAACAGTTGGACTGAGTTCAGAGACCCCAATGGAGGAGTTAGGGAAAAGACAGAAGGAGCTGAAGGGGTTTGCAACCCAACAATATTAACCAACCAGACAACCCCCCCCCTCCCCCGGGCTCCCAGGGACTAAACCACCAACCAAAGAGTGCACATGGAGTGACCCATAGGTCCAGCTGCATATGTGCAGATGATTGCCTTATCTGGCATCAATGGAAGGGGAGACCCTTGATCCTGTGAAGACTTGATGCCCCAGTATAGGGGAATGTCAGGGCAATGAGCTGGGAGTGGGTGGATGAATGAGGGAGCATCCTCATAGAAGCAGGTGGAGTGGGAACAAGATAGGGGGTTTTCAGAGGGGAAACCAGGAAGGAGACAGCATTTGAAATGTAAATAAAATATCCAATATAAAAATTAATAAAATAAGAATTCTTTACAGTAGACTTGACTTTTTGTGTGTGTCTTTCCCCTTCTCTATCATGCTGAAATAAGGATGTGATTGTTAGAGCTTAGTATCCATTTTATATTGTGCAGTCAAGGGCCAAATATATGGACAATGGAACGACAATCTGGGAGTGCCTTATCACTGTGAACCTTCTAAAATGACTCTGGAGATGTAGAGGAAAAAGTGTGTATGGTATGTAATATAATCAAATGTTATTTTGGGTTTGCTCTCACTTGCAGCTAAATCTAATCCTAACTGTATTAGGCTTATACAAATAGCTCAACAGGAAAGTTAATGAAAATATTTTTGTAACATTTTTAAAATAATAATAAAGCCAACTCTCATGGTACAAATTTCTAATTCCTACTACACAGGAAATGAGTCAAGATTTCAATTTCAAGGCCATCCTGGCAATCTTAGTAAAACCCTGGTGGTATATACCTATAATTCTAGCACTCAATGGGCTGAGGCAGGATAATTGCCATGAGTTTCTGCTCAATCTAAGCTACAGAGTGAATACATGCCAGTCAGAGTTACATAGGAAGACTGTCTCAAATACAAACCAACAGACCATAGTACAGAATATTATATCTGAACATTGGTAGCAAAGACGACATAGCCATTCCCTACAATGTGAATATCTGTCTTGTGTCCATCTGACACTGCATGTGGAAGGGGACTAAAGAAACAATGAGTGTGCCCTGAGACTTAAGCATCCTTCTGCAGCAAAAGTTAGCCGGTGATCCTGGCTGTGTTGCAGAGAAAGGTCTTGATGTCAGTCAGTCAGTTCTTGCTGGGTTTTATGGTCCCTGATCAAGTCACCTGCAGTGAGCTTCAAGAGGCTACACAAGGGTGCACTTCAATTTAGCAAATAATTTATTAACAAACACAGCTTCACTATTACTATCATTTCATTTCCACAATTGCCTTTCCCTTTGACTCAGACTGGCTTTTAAACTTCTATATACACAAGCTGCCAATGACCCAAGAAGCCCTTCAATCACTATCATGAGAGGATAGACTAATATGTTCATAACCCAGGCACATCACATCTACACTACCCCAACTACAGCATGGCTCTGCCACCAGTGTGTGGCCTTGGTCAGGTGGTTAACATTCTGGACTTTATTTTCTCACCTGTGAAATGAGAGTAAGAACAACACATATATTATAAACTTTTCATAAGTAACAAGTGAGATGGTGCATGAAAAGCATATTTGGGGCACAGAAGAAGAGCTCGATATATCACAGCCATGGTGAGTGTCTTCAACCAGCACAAGAGACAGGTCTGTGGAAATGTTGATAGAGGTGCTGGGTGGCAGTATAGTATACAGTGTCTTCCTTTCTGTCTTATGTTTGCTGAACATCGGTCAATAAATCAAATTTTGTGAGAAAGACTTTTGTTCTTATCTTCAGAACCTATCATTGGTGAGTATGGTGAATACCATAGTTTCTATCACAAGATAAAGTAAATATGCAAAATCAACCAAGAAACCAATTATATTGAAATGTGGTTATTCAAATATCTTAAAATCCCAGTTGTGATCACATCTATGTTTCTTTTTTAGCATCTGAGGTCTTGCTCCCTGAGTGCCTGCTCCTCTGAGCGCTAACCACTCCCTCCATCAGACTTGCTTACCAAGCCAGTGAAGATCAGGTACAACTGGAGATGTCCTATGTAACTTAGACTTCATCAAACTATACGTGCCTCAGCTCACTCAACCTTTCTCCCGTTTCTCCTGCATCTTCCCATGAAAAAACATGAATGACAAAGGACCATGCTCTCCCGTCTCTGTTTTGCTTCATGATGACCCTAGTGATACCCTATGGAGCCCCTCACAGTGTGTGCAACCTCTTGTTGCTAGAGGCCTGTGATGGTTTATATATGCTTAGCCCAAGGAGTGGCACTATTAGAAGGTGTGGCCTTGTTGGAGTAGGCTCCGGCTTTAAGACCCTCATCCTAGCTTCCTAGAAGCCGGTCTTCTCCTAGCAGCCTTCAAATGAAGATATAGAACTCTCAGCTTCTGCACCATGCCTGTCTGGACACTGCTATGATGCCTTGATGATAACGGACTGAGCCTCTGAACCTGTAAGCCAGTCCCAGTTAAATGTTGTCCTTATAAGAGTTGCCTTGGTCATGGAGTCTGTTCATAGCAGTAAAACACTAAAACAGAAGTTGGTACCAGGGACTGGGGTATTGCTGTGATAGGCCCGAGTGGTTTTGTTTGGAAGAATTTTGGATTTGGAAAGCAGTAGAATGCTCTAAGTGGAGCTTAACGGACTATCTTAGTAGGAATATGGAAGACTTTGTAGCTGAGGGTGATTTGAACTGTGGAAGCCTGGCTGTAGAGGTTTTAGAAGAGAAAAATTTTGATGTGTGGCACAGAGACTGTTCTTGTGATATTTTAGTGAAGAATGTGGCTGCTTTTTGCCCTTATCTGAAGAGTCTAACCCCAGACTAAGGTAAAGAGATTTATATTAATTACATTGACAAAGGAAGTCTCAAAAAAAGCCCAGTAGAGACTTTGTTCTCTGGTTAAGTCTCATGAAGGGCTTTTTGAACAAGCATAGCAAGCTTAGAAAGGAAAAATATAAAATCCATGGTTCAAGTATTAAAGGGGCACCAGGAAGTGAAATGGAGCTGAATCTTGTATACAAGAATATTAAATTGAATTAAGAGATTGGTGACCTTGGGGCAAGATTCCACTCAGCTAAATTTAGGTCTAGGCACTGTAGTACAAGCCTTTAATCCCAGGAGGCAAAGGCAAGCAGATCTCTGAGTTCAAGGCCAGCCTAGAACAGAGCAGGTTCTAGGTGAAAAAAAGCTTAAGTCAAGGCATGGTGGCACACACCTTTAATTCCAGCATTCAAGAGACAGGCATGCTGATCTCTGAGTTCAAGGTCAATCTGCAGAGCAAGTTCCAGGACAGGCAAGCTTACCCAGTAAAGGAGCTGGAAAACAAAAAGCTAGTAATGATGTAGCAGCAGTGAGTGGAATCAACCAGAGCCTACAGTGCTACAGACAGCAGAGCTGGAGATGTGACCCAAGCCCTTTGGAGGAGCCCAGAAAATCATGTGTGGATCCTGGACATTAGAACAAGAAGCTGTAGTGTTGAAGTTGCCTTGGAGACCCAAAGATGTTAGACATGCTAGAGCTGTGGAAATACGCAGAGGAAAGCTACTAACAGGGAGTAGAACTGGTCCAGAGGAAAGAAGTTTGTTGCATCATTAAAGATAAAGAAGGAGTTGGAGATCCGAAGACCTCTTTGACATCAGACATGGAGAAGCAGAGTTTGGAGTTTTCCCAGCTGGCTTCCTGTCTTGATTTGAGGATTACAGTAAAGTGATTGGATAAATCTCAGAAAAGACTCTGATCTTTGGATTTTTAACATTGTCGAGACTACTATAGACTATGGGGAATTTGGAAGTTGGATTAAATGTACTTTTTATTATGTTATGGCTAGGTATGGCCCTATAGACTCATGTGTTTGAACAAGCCTATGTGGGCCATGGTGTAGAATGTGATGGTTTGTATATGCCTGGCCCAGGGAGTGTCACAATTAGAAGGTATGGCCCTGTTGAAGTAGATGTGGCCTTGTTGGAGCAGGTGTGTCACCATGGGTGTGGCTTTAAGACCCTCATCCTAGCTTCCTAGAAGCCAGTCTTCTCCTAGCAGCCTTCAGATGAAGACATAGAAATCTCAGCTCTGCCTGGACCATGCCTGTCTGAATGCTGCCATGTTCCCACCTTGATGATAATGGACTGAACCTCTGAACCTGTGAGCCAGCCCCAATTAAATATTGTCCTTTATAAGACAACATGCCTTGGTCATGGTACTTATTCATAGCAGTAAAACACTAACTAAGACAAGGCCTGTGAGTATAAACCTCTCCTTTTGGATAGCCAGGGCCATGAGTAATGTACACATCTCACCATCTAAACAGGTCCAAGTCCACACTGTAGAAAGGTGGCAGTGGGTCTAACACCATCCTCAGTTTTTAATCTCATGATGGGTGTGAGCACCCCTAGATGATATTGCAGTCATGACAGTGTGACATGGCCCTTCAGTGAGCAAGTCAATTCTTCCTAATTTGGGGGTGGTGTACCTATATTTATAATTGAAAACAATGTATCAACTCAGACAGCAATAAGAATAAGAATAAGAATGTTTTCTCTCCTATAAAAATTCATTGATCCTTGAATTAAACACTACAAGTTCCTTTCAGGATTGAGTTCTGAAGCATGCCTTCCAGTAAGCCACTAAGGACAGCCAGTGACATAAACAAGAAACCTCACCAAGTGTACTCTGACCACTGGTGTGAATCTCAAGGGAGACAGTTTTCAGTCAGAGCATTGGAGCACCTCCCAGAATTCCCTAAATTCTGAAGCACTCTGTGACCTTAATGCAGAAGCGGAGCAGTCACCACTCTAGTGCAGCAGTCACTACTCTAGTGCAGCACTCACCACTCTAGTGCAGCACTCACCACTCTAG
>JADRCH010000009.1:21299890-21329015 GCA_019843965.1 Rhynchomys soricoides
ACTCTAGTGCAGCACTCACCACTCTAGTGCAGCACTCACCACTCTAGTGCAGCACTCACCACTCTAGTGCAGCACTTACCACTCTAGTGCAGCACTCACCACTCTAATGCAGCAGTTACCACTCTAGTGCAGCACTCACCACTCTAGTGCAGCACTTACCACTCCAATGCAGCACTCATCACTCTAGTGCAGCACTCACTACTCTAATGCAGCAGTCCCACAGTTCACTTGGGCACTGCAGCTATGGCTCAGAATGAAGAATTGTGAAACTCAGCTCAAAGACACATGTATTGTTTTATCACAGAACAGTGCCTTATACATATTTTGAAGCAGAAAATCCAATTTATATTATACAGAGTTTGGATATATCATTAGCACACATCCAAAATGATAGGCAAAAGAAACTTTGATATGAAAGAGTCTTATGAGAACTAATTCATTTTATTAATACAAACATTATGCTATGTCCTAACAAGTCTTCGAGGGAATGGTGACTTACCCTAGTACAGAAATATTCCTTTTTGCACTGGCTGTACTGGAGAAGAACTGAAAACAGCCCAGATGTCTATCTGTAGGGAGCTGGTTTAACAACAAAACAAAACAAAAGTAGTCCACTCATGTATAATATCTGGATTCTTTTCAGAAAAAAATAAGGAGTTCTTATGTACTGAAGTAGAAGCATCATCAAAATGTATTAGTGAAAAGCAACACAGACAACATGTACTATGCTGAGCATTCCCAGCTCAAGTGTACATGAAAGGAGAAGGAAATGTGAGTGTGTGTGTGTGTGTGTGTGTGTGTGTCTGTGTGAGAGAGAGCTAAGCAGCTAACAAAGCTAACAGCAGTAAAGATTTGAATGTGTACCACTAGGAATTCTGCAGATGTTAGACAAAGAAAGGAAGGAAATTCTTCATTATTATACTGCTCTAGCGCTGTCTCTACTTATAGATTCTCATTTCCTCCAAGACCATGTGATATAATGCCTTATCCAGGACAGTTTTGTTAGAATGCCTTCATAGTTGTACCTCATACCCACCAATAGGCTAGCATAAGTCCATTACTTACATTATGTAAAGGCAAATGGCTGCTTACCAAGCCACACTGACTAAGGCTTCTTTTGACCAGAAACATTAAATGTTTTGTTGTGGTTTGTTTGTTTGTTTTCAGTCAATAAAGCCGATCACCAGAAAAAGGTTACCACCACAGAACTGAGAAATACAATCCTACACTCACAAAGGCAGCCACTTGTAAATACGTTTATTTGGAACAGACCTACCATAGCTTGTCAAAAGAATAGTCAGTTTTCTAGACCCTGCTTGATTGTAATTACCCATTTGGGGGGGGGGGGGCAAAGAGCAAATTATATGTGTCTAATACCGTGTCCTGAGCCAACTCCCCAGACAACACTTCCCTCTTCATTTTTCCTACTTACTCTCTCCTCCCCTCCTCCTACTGCCCAGCCTTGTGTTACAGGAATGCAAACTAAGCTCAATATTGGACTAAGCAAAACACAATCAAAAGGTAAATTTGCCAGCGACAGATCAGGCAGTGCCACTCAAAGTCAAACGTAACTGGCTTTGAGATTATCCCATTTTGAAGCACCAAGTGCATGGGTAAAGCATCTGGTTATATACTATAAGGACTTCAGAGCATGAAAGCAGTCTAGTAAGGCCTGCTTGGCTTCCTTCTGGTATCCAAGTTGGGAGGCAAGTCCTTGAGCACCCAGAACTCTTTCTACCCATCTCTTCTGCCTTCACTGCCTCCCTACAAAAGGACCAGAGACTTCTTCACAATGATTCTGGGCTTCTCAGAAGTGATTTCTTTCTTTCTTTCTTGCTTGCTTGTTTGTCTTCTAAAAACAATGATCAAGTTCAGTCCACTTTGCCTGGTGCTCAAGACTCTCCAGAAACAGTTTCTTACTTGCTCACTTCACCAGTCTCTGTCATAAACCATCAAGTGGATCTGTTCCTTGCTCCTGAATTACATTGTGCCACACCCCCTTTCTGCTCAGTTAAAGATGCATCCCTCCCTTGACCATGAGCCTTTCGCTCTAGCCCAGTCCTTCAAGGCCCACATTCCTCAGGAAATCTTCCACCTGAATTAGCTCTTCCTTGGCCACACCTCATTTTACTCATTAAAAAAAAAAAGCAAAAAACAACTGCACCAATTTTCCAATAAAATTGAAAATCCTCCCAAAAAAGACTTAGTTTGCTGATTCCTTTCATTTCTATGGTCTACCACAATGTAGAACTTAAGACACATTAAATTAAAACCCACAGAAAACTAGATGACACCAAGAGGCCTTGAGAACATTTATAGTGGTTCATGCATGAGCGTGTTTAGAAATGAGATGGCATGTGCTCAGTCTCCAGCAGCCTTTCCAGGTGTCCATAACAACAATTCAGCTTTCAAAATAGTGTAGTCAATTTTAATACTAAACAAAGGAGCTGAATTTCATGACTCTAGAAATTATCTGAAAATCACCGACTAAATGTTTGTTGACACCCATCTGTTGTCTGTGCTGTTTGGGGTCCATGAATATTACATATTTTTTGATGAATTCAGAATTATTTCATTCTTGTAAAATAGTTTCTGTCTTCTAGAACTAAAATTGGCATTTAAGGCTTCTGATATTGAGTTCACATATAATCTGTAGGAAAGCAAAATAAACCTGACATATTAAAGTTATTTTGAATGATCGGAAATTTAGTGAGGGTAAACTTGTCCTAAGGGAATGGGAAGGAGAGAAAAAGGCCAGGGTATGAGAGAATATGCTCAAAATACAGTATATGAAAATGGCTTTATATAAATGAATATTGCATACACACACCCCTCACAAAGAATTATCTTCCTCACAATTTCCTGTGATCAAATCTTTCATTAGCTGGGCCCAGAAAAGACCAGATAAAACCTTGTTAATACCTAGAAACACAATGTGTCATCTTCTGGAAAGATCTTAAAATTTACGGGTAGGATACTCATCACCCACAGGTTTGGCAAGAATAAATGGCCAAGGGATATTGACCTTCACTGGAAACCATCCAGGAAGCACTGAAGAAACTGGCCCCTCGTGCTCAGTGAAGGCAATTTCTGCTTCATTTCTTACAGAGTCTCAGCCACACTGGAGGGATAGAAAGCTGAGATGGAAGCTGGATACAAGTTTGAAGGAGAAAGAGTCATGTGGAAAAGATGAAAAAGATAAAAGGATGGAGAGAGGGAGAGGGGAAGGGAGGAACCTGCACCTGGAAAAAGGGCTGATGCAGACTGGCAAATCAAAATGATTAAGGTTATAACAATAGGGAGTAATTCATGCATGATTTAAATATGTCATTCTAAGTCAAAACATGGAATGTGCATTTGCTCAGCCTTAATTTGACCCCAGTGACTTCAGGCTTCTCTTTGCCTGTGGGACACCAATCAGTCCTGGCAGTCTGAGGTCCCTCCTACAATGCCATAGTACTGCTTGACACTACCTTCCAAAGTGGATCCAAGACTAATTAAAAACGTTATAAAGTCATTGAAGTGTAACCAAGGAACCAGTGTCCCGAGGAAACTGCTACTACAGCTGACCCTGGAGCCACTGCTCTAGACTTGTCCTGACACCACTTAGAGCAAAATGAATGCCACACGCAGAGCCATGGATGCTGTCACAGGTGCATGTGATTGTAGATCCTGTGGACCTGGGAAAATAGACACCCAAGTGGTCACAGAATACCTACTACAACTTTTCACTTAATATTCATAAAGATCAGCAATTCTCTTTTTATATTCATTTTTATTACTTAGTTGTTGGGCACAATGTGCGTTGGTCACTGTCCCATCTTCTGCACTCAAAACAATGGTTACCATGGATTAGAGGATCAAAAACTATTTGTTGAGCTGAAGAGTGAAGAATAAATAGGTACAGTAAGCAGTGTTCTAACGAAGCACACAGCTTGACTAGCTGTAGCTGGCCTCCGTGAATGTAATGACTGAGTTTTCATGATGCCATGGGCATCCATCATGCTCTTTCCTAGTGAAAAATTTGGGATCATTAGATTTAAGGAAAGAGAGCTAATAATATGTCCATCAAAGATGATTTGTAAAGATTGTGTGTATACGTTTGTATGTGTGCACTGTTCAGGGGATTGAACAGAGGGGCCCACACATACTCAGTGATCACTCTGCCTCAGAATTACACCCCAGCCCAGATTTATAAGGATTTTAAACCTCATCCTTTTCCTTAAAAGAAGTTTAGATATGGTTCTACACTTTCACAACTAGGTCAGACATTCTTAAACTTATATTTAAATTTGTTTCAGAAACTTATATATGATATTAAAACATTTTAGTTCTTGGAGTTTCATAAAATATTACTTTGGCCATCTCTCTTTCTCTCCCAATTCCTCCAAGATCCCCACTTCTCTAGCTGTAAAAACTATGTCCCTTTAAACCCATCAAATCCAACTTGTGATGCCTATATACTGTTGAGTGTGATTATTCACTGGAGCTTGGTTGACCTAGTAGAGGGTCCAAATTTTAAAGAAAACTGACTCTCTCTCTCCCCAGCAGCTACAGTTGTCAACAGCTTCTCAGCTAAAGGTGGAGCTTCATTAAATCCCATTCTCCTTTTTCACATTGAGGTTTTGTCTTGCTTGATCTTGTGCTTTCATAACTGCTATGAGTTCATATGAGTAACTGCCCTGCCATGTCCAGGAAATATTGTTACCATGTAGTCACCCACCACATCTGGCTCTGACAATCTGTCTGTCCTCTCTTCTGCAATGGCCCATGAGCCTTGGGAAGAGAGGGTATGATGCAGAGGTCCTATTTAGTTATTTTGAGATTAAAACTTGTCTAAAATATATGCATTGGCTTTTAAACATTATTTCACCTTTTCTTAATGATTCAAGGTTGTGAAAATGACTTACTACTATGACACTCAAAAGCCATTCCTGTATTATGAAGTATGAGAGTCATCAACTTGAGTGTAGAATGGACCAGACTATACTGGAATGACTGTAGCCTGTGATGTGCCATCTTAGCCCATCTTCTAGCAGTAGATTGTTTCCTACTGAAGAAAGAAAAGGAAGATAAATTTAACTGAAACTTGACCACAGTATTTCTATGGGAAGGAGTAATTCATTTTATTTATTGTTAATTTTCAGACTGTGTTGTCATTATTAATTCTATCTCCCTTACTGAAATTTGAATGGAGGGTGAAGCAATGATTGTAGCTGATTTCCTTCATGTCCCTCCCCCACAAACACAACAATCTGCGCCACGCCAAGTTCTCAATTACTATGAATGGAATTAATTTTAATTAAGTTTTTAAAAGCAGATATTATCTACTTAGTTTAAGTGAAGAAAGTAAGATCCAAAGAAGTAAAAATAACCACACAGACTTACTGAGTGGCTAGGCTTGTATTTAATAAGGTCTTCCATATGACTTTAAGGTCCATACTCTCTGGATGCAGAAACACAGTTACCTGTAGTGGAGAGTACTTTGAAACTGTGGCCTCCCTCTAAGGGCATGGTCCTTGAAGTGTGAGAATGGAGACTAGAATCTCCAAGAAAGAAAACTATGGGCTCCATGTTGTCAGAAGGGACAGCCATTTTCAGGTCAGTACTTTTTTCTGAGCACAACACGAACTCCAGTCAGGTAAACATGACCTGATTCATAGGTGTCATTGCAGAACACATATGAGCATGGCATGGCAGGTCCTCCGGGTGTGTGTCATTGTTACCCACTTTGTGCACTGGGGAGAATTTGTGCCATTTGAAGTTTTACACATTTGACATTGGTTGACATACCTAGAAATGAGTTCCCCATGGGTGAGGACAGCGTCAGGTCACAGAATTTGAATGCAAAAGGTGGATGGAATTTTAGCAATCATTCAGTTTAAGTTTCTTCTGTTTTATGTTGTTTCCATAAAGAGACTGAGACCAGAACTGTGAAACAACTTGACTGAGCTCTTCTAGAACTTGGACCATAAGAGGCATGATGCCTCGGAGGATAGATAGATAGATGGCAGGAGAGGAAAGCAGGCTGCATGCAGTGGTGGGGAACTGTGGTTAGAGAAAATGGAGGTGAGGCTTCAAGGATTCTCAGGACACTGCCAAGTCAATCAAGACAAAACAGGAGACTCTAGCCAAGTTGGCCAGATCCAGGGAGCCCTAACAGGAAGCTCAGGCCCCCAAAGAACAGGCTGGCTGGCATTCAGGCTGGTGGGGGGTGCATGACAGAGTGGTACTCCAAAATAACACGTAACCATTGAGGAGTGGGAATGAGAACTCACCTTCCTTTGAAGCAGTGGTTTTCAACTTTCCTAATGCTGTGACCCTTTAATACAGTTCCTCATACTGTGCTGACCCCCAACCTTAAAATTATCTTTGTTGCTACTTCATAACTGTAATTTTGCTACTTTTATGAATAGTAATGGTAACTACCTGATATGCAGGGTATCTGATTTGCAACCCTCACCCACAAAAGGCTCAGTACAACAGGCTGAGAACTGCTTATTTGAAGGATGGAAATGGAGGAAAAGCAGGAAGAAGGGGCGTTGTTAGTTAGACATGTTAGGCATGTTAGGTAAACGGATCCATGTCAGGAAAAGCAAGAGAGATCCTCCATGGTGCAGGAGAGAATATAAAAGACTTGGGCACTGGGGGATGGAGTGAGTGCAGCAGGTTGTAGGAAGGGTGTGAAGGGAGGGGGCCTGTCTCCTACCCTTGGAGGCCTCCCTACAGAGCTTTGCATTTCTCTTGGAAGTTGAAAACACAGATGTAAGGCTCTAAGGCTCAGTGTCAAATGGGGCATAAGAACAATAGCATCTGCAGAGTAAATCCCTAAATCCAATTTACCGGTGTTAAGATTGCAGACAAGGAAAGCGAATGTTGACTCCCCTCTCTTAAGTACACTGGGAGAGGGCCCAGAGTTTCAAAAGCTGAGCCAACATGAACACCCTCCCATTCTAATTCTTCATTCTCTTCTTTTTTATCTAGAGAAGTCTTAGCTTTAGCCCCCAAACAGCCTCTTAATATTTAATGTTTTGCTAATATACCTCACCCGGAACTACCTAAGAGCTATCTGGAATAGAAAAAAAAAAAAGGTTCTATTTTTAAAACGCCATGAAAAAAGACCCTCGCATAGAAGCTGCTCCCATCCAATATCTGAGAGAGCTATGGTTGGTATGAATAATTCAGAAACAGCTTCAGACAAATGATCCTGGGATTATATGGAAATATAAAAAACCCTCCAGAGTCTGCTGCTCCTTTTATTAAGGCTCGGCTCACATTGAACACTGTTTTCTCTGGGGTCATTTCTGGTACAAATGAGCAGTCAATAAGATGGGATCTGCTCAGGATCACGCCCACGTGAGAGCAGGCAGAGAGGGCATTTGGAGTTTTAAGTCATTTGTATCTTGTAAATTATTAACCATTGCTGGCTGGGTAAAAATTAAAAGTAAGAAAATTAGTCTTCATTTGTTTATTTAATTATTTAGTGGACTTCCCAAGCTTCACAAAACATAGAGGGACATGTGACTCTTACTAAATGCATGTGCTAAATGTGCACAGATGTGACATAATTAAGCAATGATAAAGGTGTCATCTAAAAGGTAGCTAAGAGAGCCTTGTCTGTCTCCCTGCCTATGTGGCTGGCAGGAAGCTCCATCCTGCCTTTGTTCATTAAGGTCTCTGCCAAGGTGAGTCAGACTAGAGCCCTCTAACAGAGTGGCTGTTAGGAGCTAGACTTCCCCTGAAACTGCTTGTAACTTTTGGCACCATCCTACCTAAATGAAGGTACCTGTAAGAAAAAATCCTTCATTGGCAATCATATCCAGCACCCAGTGTGTTGATAAAGCTAGGTAGGTGTGGTTTTGTAATGCCTAAAGGAATGCCTTCCATGGCAAGGGAATCCTTGAGGAAAAATGTCACTGCAATTGGGGAAAGATGCTGCCAGTGAGAGACAAAAAGACTTCTTGGATTCAATGTATTTAAACTAATAGATCACTTTATACTAGGAATATGTCAGTATGTGGGTGCTATCAGACCAAAGAGCTCAGTTATTTAAACCTATGTCTTACAGGTTCTCTTGAGAGCACCTTGTCTCAAGTGAAATTTTGGCTTTACACGCAAGCTAAGAACTAATGCCAGGAAATAGTACTGGGGATTTTATTTTATTTCCCATGCTAAGAATTCATTTGTTTATTTGATACACTTTTCCATGGCAAAATAATTGTTTGGAAGATAGTGAAGCAAGGGGAAAATAAGGGAGAGGGGAAGAAGAGACCCAGGAAGGAGAGCTGAAAGACGATGATGAACAAGTTCAAGTTTGTGATTCGCAGAAGAGAAAAACAAAGAGGAAAAGATCCATGGTCTCCACGGGACTCATAAACAATGATCAAAGATGGACAGTAGCTACTCTTGTAAAGCGGGCTGTTCACGATAATTCAACAACTGAGCATAGCTAATGTTCATAAGTGCCATGGATTGGCGCTTCCCAGACCGTAGCTTGTACTGACAGACATACTTGGAAAAGCATGACCACTTAGGTCTCCCCCTCTCTAATCCAAGTCTGATTCAGTGGATTCGGATTGGATCCTAGCAATTTTTGTTTCCTTTATTTCTTGAAAACTTTAAAAAGTGTGTGGTGTGTGTGTGTGTGTGTGTGTGTGTGTGTGTGATATGTGAGCAGATGTCCAAACAATCAAGAAGAGAGTTTTGATCCCAGAGTTACAGGTGAGTCACCCCACATGGGTGATGGAAATTGAATTCAGCTCCTCTGAGAGAGCAATAAATGATCTTAACTGATGAGCCATCTCTCTTACTCCTACCTTTATTGATTGATTGATTGATCTGTGTTTTTATTTATTTATTTATTGGTAGTATTTATTATCATTATTTGTCTCTGTGTTTATGAGCACACAAGCTCATGATGTGCATGTGATGGCAGCCACTTTGTGGGGTTACTTCTCTCCTTCCATCTTTACATGAGCTCCAGGGATCAAACTCAGGTTGCAGACCCTGTGCAGTTGCTTTTACCTGCTAAGCCATCTTACTAGCCCTGTTTTGCATTTTCTGCATCTCAGATACTATTACTACTCCTGGTCTAAGGGATGGGATTTGAAAACTACTGGCTTAAATAGATTTAGCAAAATATCTACCAAACAATTCACAATTCCGCAGTTGGTAATTCCACTGTGGTAAGCAGCCCTCGAAATGATACCGTGACATCAGCCATGTGTTTCTGGGACCAGTTCAGATATAGAAATTATGTACATAAGCCAATCACAATGACTGCCTATATTAGGTATGTGATTATAAACTGAGATACTATCAAGAATTGAACAACGGTCTTCATTTTGTAACCATGGTTTTTATGCTAATCTCCCTACCTTCTCGTTTCAGATTTCCTCCAATCAGACCTTCACCCAAAAGGAAGAAGAGATGAAGGTTTTACTCCCTGAGATTTATGTTAGGCCACAGTGAGTTTGCTGGATGGTTCAGGGTCTGGATCAAGGTCAGTCCCCAGTTAACAGCAGGAAGCTCTGGAAAATGGATGTTCAGAGAGGTTTGTACACTATCTCTCAGAGCCTTATTTTCTACCTTGATATGAAGCTATTATTCTGTCCCAAGATGCACAGCTTGAGGAAGAGAAGGGGCAAAGACTGGGATGAGAAAGCCATGTGCTGGTCTGTTTCTTACAGCCTGGTGATACTGAAAGCCATTACAGGAGTCAGGATTTTAAGCTCAATCCACACTCCAGGAGAAAACTTCAAGCAGCTCTTCCCTTTGCACTAAACAAGTATCTTTTTTTTTTTCCTGTCCTTCCTTAAGGAGTTCAAAGAGAGGTTCATTTTGATATGAAAGCTAGACTTCATCAAAATTCCACACTGACATATTAAAGAGAAATTACACAATTGTGGAAAAAATGAATCTAATGTTCTTGGGGCAAAATTCTGGAATTAAATGGAGTGTTAATTTATAGATGTTGGAAACACCATATGAAAAACAAGAATATAGCCTTTCATTTATTTTAATAACTGACATTGATTTTAATTACTTATGGTAATCATTCAAAGTATATTTTTAACATTAATGAAGGCTGTGGAAGCTAAGCCCACTAGAGAGCCCTTGATGACTTAATCTTGACTGGAAAATACGATGGAATCACAATGTTCTCAGCAAGAGTGTCCCATCTCATGAGCTAGTAAGGTTCAAATCATTCTATGTAATTACTTTATGCCTAGGGCTCTTATTTACATACTTGAAAACTAATTTTAAACCATTACAATCCTTCTCAAATATACCATCATGCTTTTATGGATGCTCTGACTTTGAGTATGTTTTATCCTGGTAGATGAGAACTCTAAGGTATAAATGTAATTCATTGCTCCCAAAAAAACTGCAGGCAGTTTCTGCACCTGCTCTGCCCCATTTTAGCTCCTGGATAAAGACACAGAGACCTGGTATTTTTATTAACGGGATGCAAGCACTAACAGTTGGGCAGATTCTGATCTATTCTAAATGGACTTGGTTGCTAGTATCCAGCAAATGCCCCATTACTTGCCATTTGGTCTTGCCCTGGCTCACTCTGGTCCATGTGTGTCATCATGGCTGCTCTCTCATGGAGACCTCATGGTGACTTCTCCTGGTCTTTCCACATGGTCATCCCCCCTTCTTCTTCTTCTGGTTATTCTCTACACTTATCTCTCTAGGACCCTCTGACTGGGATCAGAAGTCTTACCCTAGTCTCTTCTGCCCAGCTAATTGGCTGATTTGCTCTTTATTAACCAATCAGAAGTGTTTAAAAACAATTGCTACATAACATAGATACCAGGGATGCTTGCCCACACCAGTGTCCAGACTTCAACCAGATGCCAGGACATAGAAATTAGCATCTGAATACACAGTGCACAAAACCATCCCTCAGCAAAACCACCTCCCAACACAAAGGTTCTTACAAGTTGAATGCTTTGTCAAAGATTAAATACAGAGTAAAGTCAAGATCAGAGTTGAGAAATAAAGGTGCCTCTAATTCTTGTCCCTCACCCTCCAAGGTACTAATCCTTTGGAGGGCAGAGTGAAGGGTGGGGACTATATTAGAAAGTTAGTTGTTGAACACCCTCTCTCCTAATTATTTTTATGTGAGAGATCTTTAGAAGCTATAGATAGAGAAGAAGGTCTAAAACAGTCTCCATGATTGTCTCTTGTGTGGCTTTCTGTTCTATCACCTGTCACTGCCTCCTCCTGTTCTCACCTTTGAATTTCAAGCAGCAACACGTATTTATCAAAACTCCTTCTTACCTTTCCCTCCATCTGAGCCAATGGTATCTGCTTGCCATACCTTCAACTGGAGTTAACCAGCTGACATTTCTACAAATGCCACCAATCTTTGAGTCATGAAGGAAGCCGCTAACAATTCTGCGCTTTTCCTATAGCTTCCATTCCTCTTGTCCCACTTTAGTGTGGAGGTCAAAACCCTACTCCACCCAGTTTGCATCCCCACATCTTCTTTGTGTAGTCATCTTTGACACAGAAATTACTTCACAGTGCCTCTGATAACTAAGATGGTAACAGTGATCCAGGCAGTGGGTCTGAGCTTTCTGCCTGTTCATAGTTCTCAGAGGCACATACTGTGATCTACCTGTTATCTGGCATGCATGTAAGCCTCAATAAGCATTTGCTAACTTCATTAATATTTATTAAATTTACTGTTATATATCTAAAGCCAGTGAATTTTGCCGAATGAAAGGATGAGTGGAAAATCAAAGAAATCAACAATTGATAAAGAATGACAGACAGCATGGAAATGAGTTGACAGTGCATTTTTCCTCCAGACAAATTCTTCTCTTAATATTCCAGAAAAATGTTTTAATAAAGCATAATCAAGAAAACTATTTCAAGAATCAAAATGCTCTGGTCACACACACACACAAAACCTTTTGAAATTAATTTTCACTTATCTCAATAAGAGAAATCTTTGGAAGATTTAAAGCCACTGATAGTATGTCTTGATACTCATATGAGGAAAACACTATTTGCTAAAATGGAAATGGATTGTTGTGCTTGCCACAGAAGAACTCCTAGAAGCCCAGAAGACGGTTGGCTCCACCCACAGGCATGTGGCCATAAATGCCCTCCACAGCTGGAGGTCGGGTCCTTTCCCTGTTCTGACTCCTTCTCCATCATTCTCAACAGGCGCCTTCCCCATGTTCATTTTCTTTCTATATTGGTAGAGAATCACCATGGCAACCATCTGAAATAAATCAATTCAGCCCTTGCTTTCTGGATGGCACAGCCTTGTACACGGGTCAGATTTCAAAAGAAAGCAAAGGACTGTAACAGATGAAGGAGGTAGAATTTCCTGCTATATGAACAGCATCAATGAAAGGAAGCAGAAGATGATATCATCATCCTTACAGGTCCAGAGCGAGGGTGGGGTGGGACGGGGAGAGTGAGAAAGAGAGATACTCAAACAATCTTCTTGTAAGGAAAGTTTCAAGCATCCCTGAAGCAACGTGGAAATAATTTAAGCAAAGGAAAAGAGCACATGGCTTCTTTATTTGAAATGAGGCTATTTCTTCATAGCCAATTTTTAAAGGAAATTCCCTTTAAAGGGTTCATCTATTTTCTTCTGAAGTTACCAAGGTTGACTTCTGTACCTAAAGTAGCAAGACCTTACAACATCTGACCCATTCCACTAGGGTGATTTTAAATGTAATAGGGAGTGGACTGCATACACAAGTGTAAGTGTGTGTGTGTGTGTGTGTGTGTGTGTGTGGGTGGGTGGGTGTGAGTGTGTGTGTGTGACAGAGAGGGAGAGAGAGAGGGAGGGAGAGAGAGAGGGAAAGAGAGAGAGGAGAAGACTGAGAAGCACATCAGAAGTCAGGAGATCTAGGAATTAGCTGTAGCTCAATTTGTTACAGAGAAATGTGACCTGAAACAGGTCACTCTACATGTCTGCATCTTGCATCTCTGATCATGTATGCTCCACCATTAAAACAGGCTAATCATGTCTGTGAAGCTGTCTCACAGGATTATTGTGAGAATTTGTGGAAGGAAAAAAAACCTATCAACCATATCTCTGGTTTTTTTTGGGGGGGGGTCAATAGCAGAAATCTTGGTGATTCTTAAAACGCTGAGGTATGTGAGCTATTCTGCATCTTTACACAAAACCATGTCTGGTGTGCTTGCATAGCTGTCTTTAGAAAACTGGGGGAAAGGATGGTGAGCTAAAGGGGAATCAAGAGACGTGGATTCAATACTAGACCTGCCAGTGAACAACCTGTACCATCACCTCACCTGCTCTGATGTTATTTTCCTCTCTGGGTTCCATGGTCTAGGGTTCTTGTACCTAGGCTCTTGTGTCCCCTCTTAAAAGTATACTGAAAACTCTTATAGTGTTTATAACTAAGAACTAGGCCTTTGGAGAAATGATTAAGTCATGGGGCAGAGCTGTCATGAATGGATTACTAGTACCTAAGTAAAGGGCTCAAGCACACAACACTGCTTCTTGAGTTTGTGTTCCCTTCACCTGGTGGGGACATTGCCTTCAGCCTTGTGGAGATGAGCACTCGAGGTGCCAGTCTAGAAAGCAATCCTGACCAGACTCCAAACCAACCTTACCTCAATTTGATTTGTAACTCCAGCTTCCAGAACTGCAACAAACATTTGTTTCTTTATCAGTCACCCATCCTTGGGCATTCTGTTATATTATACAGATGTAATAAGTCCCTGAAGAGCCCAGTAAAAGTGAACTGGTTAGCATTTTTTAAGTCAACAATTTTTTCAACTGATTTTGGAGAAAATCACTGATTGGAAGCTTCACACCTGGTCTCTTTTCTCCAGCTGTAAAGACTTCCCAGTGGTCATTCAGCTTCTCTTCTGCTTTTCCGAGAATAATGACAAATGTTCTAGGTTTAGGAGAAAAAGAGGAGTCTCCATGGATCATCTGTGGTGAGGATGGGATGTGAAGTAAAAACTAAAGATTCAGGCCATTGTTCAACAATACATTCCTCTAAATAAAAGACCCATCTGTCTTAATACATGGCCTTTAAATGACACCCAACTGCCTACGTCACTGTCACCAGCACAACTTTCTCACTGACGGCCCACAACACAGCTTTCTCACTGGCCTGCCTGCTGTGACAAGCAAAAGACCTGATATCCTCATGGGACATGAGCAACAAGTACATTTACTTCAGTTCAGTCTGAACCAGCAGGAAATGAGTTAAACCATGATCAGTGCAGGACATGGGAACAGCAACTGCAAAGAAAAACACAGCCAATCAGACGTCCATCTCCCCACTCCTAAGAACTGTGAGGGCTGATGTTCAAGTGAAGCAACTGAGCAATGATGTAACTAGCACAGAGTCAGAACCATGAGGATGCTGCGAAGATGTAAGGAAAAGCATCATTTTGTGTCTACATTGTCAAACCAATTGGAGAACACTGATTTTTGTGTGTATTTCCTTTAGCTACAAAGTGTATGTATCCATGGTGCTGATTCAACTTCATTGGCAGCAGAGAAAGGAGACTAGAGCATGGGATAATCTGCTCACACACAGAGCTTTGCTCCCTAAAAGTGGCTGAATTTGTGGCTTACTACAACTAAAGTTCATGTGTGGTAGTGATTCTAGCAGAACCCACCACTCTGCATACAGTGAATATTTACAATGATGATTTGGAAGAAAATACAGCTTTGGATCACCCACTCTTGCCAGCCCTGTGTGAGAACCCCTACAGACCCTGCTCCTGGGTCAAACTATTTCCTTCACATACCATGTTTGATCTTAGGTGCTGTAATGAAAATGACCTAAACATTTTATGCTGTGGATTAGCATGTAAATTTTATTTTTAATTAATTTTCTAGACAATATATTTTGATCATGTTTCTTCTCCTTCCCCAAATCTTTCCAGGCTCTCCCCCGCTTCCTACCCAGCTGGTCGTATGTTCTTTCTCTCCCTCTCTCACTTGCAAAACTAAAAACAAAAACAGAGACAAAAACAAAACTCCACAAAAATACAAAAATGAAAATAAAACAAAGGATATCCTTGTTTAAAGGATAATAAGACAAAAGAATGCCAAAATAAAACAAAAGTCCACAAAAATACCACTGAGTTAATTTTGTGTTGGCCAACCCTTCCTGGCATGGGCTCTGCCAGAAAGAGTGTGGTTGGTAAGGAAGTGACACTCCATTTGAGAAAACGATTTCCTTTTGCCAGAGTGATCAATTGCAGATAGCATCTCAGTTAAAGTGGTGGTCTCCACTTCCTGATCCCAGTTCCCAGGCCCCATCTGGATTGAACCTGTGCAAGTCTAATTTATGCTGCCTCATCATGTAAATTTTTAAATGGAGATGTCTAACAACTGGCACTTCTCAAGCTATAGAACATAGCGGAGGCTTTCAAAAGGCAAGTGTGACCCTCAGACACATGCACATAACTCCTTGTTCCCCCATCCACATTGGCTTATCTCTGGTTTCATCTCCTCCTGGGATTACTGGGCAATATATCTGAAGTAAGAAGGTCATTTTTACTATGATCTAAAAATAATGTCACTGTACATCTTTCTAAGAACATAAACTGTGCTATACCATATGTACACTAACGCCAACCGAGATCTGGGGTGCACACAAGGCATGAATGTGCACTCATCAGCTGCAGCAAATGCACCACTGAGATGCCAAATATTGGTAGAGGATGCCCTCTGTGTCCAGTGACATACTCCTGTATTTTGGAGTATATTGAATGCTATACTTCCTGCTCCATGTTGCTGTGTCGCTACAGTTGCTAGAATGTAGCCTAGTCAATGCAGGTTTCTCTTCCACCATTTCAGTAACTTTAGGACAAGTACCTCTTGGCCTGTTAGTCACATCATGTGCAACCAGGTCACATCATGTGCATCATGTTTAGCCAGCATGTTTTTGCTATCTTGAATCTTCATCAGGAAAATAAGTCCTACTTTTTTATGGTCTACTTTCCTACCTCATTCCCTTGGCATTGGCATAAAGAAGTAGACACAGGGTCTTTTACCTTTAACCAAGATCCCTCTGGCAAAAGAAAATCCATTTTCTCCGATGAAGTGTCACTGGGTGTATCAATATTTTTGTGGACTTTTTTTTAACAGGGTATTCATTTGTCTTATTAGTCTTTGTTTGTTTTATTTTCGTTTTTGTATTTTGTGAAGTTCTGTTCTGTTTTAAAATCCAGAGAGGGGCAGAAAGACCATAAGGTCAGGTAGTAGGAAGCTAGGGAAGACCTGGGAAGAGTGGGGGAAGGGGAAGAAACAAGATCAAAATCTATTGTCTCCAATAAATATATCCAACGCTCCCTCAACACGCGATACAATTCTAGACCAACAATGAAGAAGACTTAAAAAATTAGTTCTCAAGTACACCTCTGTGCAAGGCTGGTCTCAGTGTCAGGTGCTTCCAGCAGGGGGCGTAGCGAGAAGATCTCGGAGAAGCTTCCAAGCAAGGGGTCCAGTCAACTGCTTGGGAGGGAAGAGGTTTCCAAGCTCCTCCCTGTGTAGTCTGGGAATGCTGTTCCTCTGGATCTTCACAGCAACAGCCCCAACAGATGGAAAGTGCTGTTTCCCAGCTGATGGGCATTGGCAGTCCAGCCAGCCAGGACTCCAGCAAGTGGAGTTCAGCCTCAGGGAAGGAGCAGTGCACTAGACATGAAAGCAGACCATTTGGCCACTTGACTGTAAAAATATGTATAAATCATATCAGGAAAAAGGAAGCTTCCATAACGCTATGTGAATCAGGACTCTTCCAGCTCAGACACAGACATGAAAATTATAATTTACATGCCACCACACAAATGTGGGTGCTTTTAAAAGTAAATTTGTTTGCAGATATAATTCTGTGTGAAAGGAAATAAACACAAACATAATGAATTCAGTTTCTTTTCTTCTTCTTTTATTTCAGGACCAGTGTTGGCAGGGATAGCTTAGTGTTCATTTTCCTACCAATATGTCAACAGACAGAGGTAAATAAAAAATCAGCATTCTCAATATGCAAAACCAAGGAAGAAAACATTTCTTATGTAACATCTTTTTCTTCTTCAGGAAAAAAAACCCCACTTTATAGAGATATGGGCCTGAATGTACAGCATCGCTTAACTATTGTTTTTGCTTCTGAAGGACATAAAGCTGTCTGCTACGAAACACCAATGAGAACATAACCGCTCTCTTCTATGGCAAGTAAAAACCAGTCATAAATCTTCTCTCCAGGATCCTATCAGTGGATCTGAGTAACTGCTTTTCATATAAAAGTCACTTTGAAGCATAATCCTAAAGTTGGCTCTTATCAAGAAGTTCTACAATCTGTATACAGAATTAGATATGGACGAGCAGTCTGAGAGGAGAAGTGCCCCACTCAAAGGAAAGAAGCATAGGAAGGGGCTGGAGCATACCTCCCAGGTGAGCTCAGATGTCAGGCAAGAAAGACTAGAATTCAAGCTAAATACGTCATCCCCACCAGTCACACAGAACACACGCAACTACACAGGAGGTTAAGACCTCTTCCAAGTACAGCTCCAATCCTAAGCCACACCCGAGACTGTGATAACCCACACCAGGGTCTGCAGTATTTATTCCTCATCATTACTGTAAGTGGATGTAAAATCAACACATAAACACCTAGATGGGAGTATCAGTGACTGTGTTTCCTGAAAAATTTAACTAAGGGGAGAAGAACCTCCTTGAAAGCTGCCGGGATCATCCCATATGCCATAGACCCAAAGGGTAGACAGTGAGCTGAGTACTGGCACTTAGTTTTCTGTGCTTCCTGACTGTGAACACTATGTGACCAGCTATCTCCTGTTCCTAACTCCATGTCTTCTCTCTCACAATAGGTGAGATCCCTTCTCAAACCATAAGCCAAGATAAACCCTTTCTCCCTTAAGTTACTTCTTGTCAAGAATTTGGTCACAGCAAGGGGAAAACAAGTAAGACAGTGTTTATATAAGATTCACTCCTTTTACCCAAGGCAGTGCTTTTAGCTACATGAAGAATGTTCAGAACAGAAGTTTTAGTTTGAAAGAAACAGGAAAAGCATAGGCTTTCAACCCATGTTTGAATTCCAGTTTCTTAGGACTACTAAATTTTATGCTTTTCCACCAAAAAAGATAATAACACGAATTATTAGGAGAATGAAGATATTTTGGGTTTTATTCTATGAGGAGGAACAAATGTTGAGCAGATTTCTGGAAACACATGAAAGCCCCCTTGTCATTTACTGACCCTGCCTACACTTTGTGGGAATTGTCATATTCACCATTGGCCAGCAGGAAGAGGCCGGGAAGTTCTTAGAAAAAACCTGGTCCTCAGCACCCTGTGAGTCTTGTGCCACATAAACATGTCACTCAGCACTGTGCTTAGAACATAACTGGCCCTGCTCATTATAGTCACCACCCAGAGCTGTTTATGGAATTAAACACTAAATCCTGCAACACTCTAATGTGCATTTTTTTTAATCACACATGAAAGACCAAAGGGAGCCATACAACAGGATAAAGTGTTATGCTGGGATGATTTTTTAAAAAAATATTATGCCTTGCTTTCCTTATGAGTTGTTAAAAAACATTTCAAGTTTAACAAATCCTTGTTTGATTTTAGAGATTTATTTTACATTGTATACTTAGAGCATTAGAGATTAAAATAAAATAGATTACTTAAGGTAGGGCCATTTGTTACTGGTGTTAGACTCCTGTCACTCATAAATGGGCACTAGCCAGCTTATGACTTAATCCACAGTAATCAAGTAATGGTCATTGAGTTTAAATCAATCTGGAAATAAAGAAGAGTTGAAGTTACAGAATTGTTTGATGAATGTAATTATCATGGCTCTATGATAAATCAGACACGGGTTTAAAAGGCTGATCCATAGATTTTTTTCCTAGACTGCTCCAAGAAGCACGAAGTTCAGTATACTGGCTGGGAAATGTTCTTTAATATTCTTTGTGGCTCCCTTCATAAAGAATTGTGAAGGCCACGTCAATAGTGCTATGTATTCTTTTTCAACAATAAGCAAACTTGAATTGTGTGAAGGGTTTTCTAAAGCTCACTGTGATTCTTGACACCAGTGGCTGTTGGCTTCACCTGACACAGAAATGCTTTTTGAACCTGTGCAGCCAATTCATGCCACACTAAAAGCCCCGTGGCAGCTGGAGGTCTGAGGTAAAAGCATCTGCAACTCATTCAAAGCCCTGCTCTACCCTTCTTGCGTGAAGTAAGCAGCTATCATCTTAAAGTTTAACGTTATTCCTACAAAGTTGATGCATAGACGTCCTGATGAGTAAAGTAATAATCTTCGGGTGGTAGGAGGTGATTAGAAGGTAGAGCTGTTCTGAGTGGTTGGTTTCCTTACAAAAGAGGCCACAGAGAACTTTCACTCCTGTATCACATGAGGACAGAGGAAGAAAAGAACCATCTGGGTGATGGATGCTAAGCAGGCATCTAATCTCTCCCTGCTTCTAGAAGGTTTTTTTTTTAAATAGTTGCCTGGTCTGCAGCGCTTTGTAACAGCAGCTCAGGTTGACAAAAATGAAATCACGTCTTCAGCCTCAGATAAAGCATTCTGATTTTTGTGTATACAATAACATCAAAATAGTATTCTGTTGGGAGTCCACTCAAAGTTCCTAAAAAAAAAAAAACAAAAACAAAAACAAAACAAAACAAAACAAAAAAAACCCACATAAGGCTATGAAAATCTCTGAGTTTAATTCAAAGCATAAATCTTCCCACATGAGCATAGAGACTAATTGCCTATGGCTGTGTGGTGTGGGATATTTTACAAACATCTGTGGATGGCACTGTGTACTCTACCAAGGAAGAATAGTGATATGCTGGCTAAAGATGCAACTCAGTGATAGGATTTGTGTATGGCATTCATGGGATTTTTGTTTAACCCCCAGCATCACATAGAGAATGAGGTATCTTTCTTTGTGAGTGAAGCTCACTAAGACATCTAATTTCCTTATCAATAAGAATATCTTATCTTATATATCACAATTCCCAAGAAGTTAAGGAGTTAGATAGCATTGTCACAAAACGCTGACTCTGAACTCAGGATGTCTGAGTTCAAATCCTCTCTCCTGCTGCCTACTATCCTGTTATCTTGAGAAATCTTCTCAATTGCTCTGTGCCTAGTTTTCAATCTGTAAATGCAGATAACAGTACCTAGTCCTCTAGGCTATATATCCTTAGTGTAACTACCATCTTAACAACATTTTTTGACAGAATCTGGAATGCACAAAGTTATACATAAATATTTAGTGAGGCACTGGCCTTTCATCCAGAGATGTTACTCAGTATGCTGGTTCACTGTATATAAGCACAGAGCAGAGCTTCATGGTTGTCAAAGGTTCTGTGTGGCAGAAATGGATGGGCATTGTTTTCTATTCTCCCTGGCCACATAGACTGTGTATCCCAGACTCATTTGTGCTCAGGCGTGTCCAGCAAAGGTGAGAAATGATTGGTACCATACCTAGGTTAGTCCACAATATCTTAATGCAGTCTTTCAGAATCCCTCTTCCCCAACTGTTCAATACTGATAAAAATAGCAACATAGGAGTCATGTGTTAGAAGATGAAACTTGGATGGCAGTTTACCTTATCTATAGGAGAGGGAGCACCTTGACCTGTTGTGTCATTAGGAAATAAATGAATAGTATGGTAAGCTATGCTTTCATGAGAGCAGCTAGTAATTAGCCTTAATCACACATTCCAATATCCACTACTGGGACTGTATGCTCTAGTGAAGATATAGTTAGTGTCAGTTGGGTAGAGCTGAGGTTAGATACCAGGAGGGCATGGTGATACTGAAAAGACATCCAAGAAGGAAATCAGAATGGTAGGTCAGTTGAAGGCAGGTGCAAGTAAGCCTCCCAGGAAGTGTCAAATTTAAATCATAAATACAAGGCTCTCAGAGGAATTGAGTTGAAAGATGACTGCTGTCAGCACAGCTGCCCAGAGCACAGGGACACACACTAGTCCAGGTGGCTCCAAATCATTTCTTGAAAATAACTTCCCTTTGTTCACAAGCATTCCCCTTCCCATTGGCACAAAAAACTGTCCTAATGGGTACTTTTCTAAGCCTTTGGATAGATTCTAGGTCTTCGCATTTAATATAAAGTGCTCAAATATCTTTCTAGGCAGTCTTGTCTAACTGACTAAAATCTCTACATTTCTCACAACCTCCAGCTCAAGTATTGCGCCCCATGTAGGCTGCACTGGGTTCAAATGCAGTTGTTTTCCATCCTGAAACCCTGAACAAGTGAGCACTGCTTTGTAAAATCAGTATCTCCTTACTTATATGCGTGCAAGGAAATAGGTAAATTTTGATGATGGGAAGGACTGGATGCCGTGTGGAAAGCTTCTGAGGAAGGCAGATTGAATGTCAGTTCTGGGAGAAATGCTACCCAACTGAGTGTCAGCAGAAAAGGTCACTAAAAGGAAGTTACATCTGCTTTTCTGTGTATGTATTTTCTATTTACTCTTGGCTTTGTTTCCTGACTCCCTAGGCAATAATTTAGATCAAAGCTGAATAGATCCAGCAAATAAGCAGGTCCCTAGAATTCTCTGAATACAGGACATACAAGTAGCTTAACTGAATCCCCAACTCTTTGTGTTCATGTTGCTGTGTGGCCATATTTCCTTGAGTATGGAAAAGATCTGCATTGCATCTGCCTTAGAAAAGGCAGCAAAACTTATAGGTTATGGTGTTTGGGTGGATATGACTCTCAAACTAACGGGGTACTCTAGACCCTCTCCCTACTGACTCAATGACAAAAACACCCAACCAAGAGAGAAAGACAAGGAACTACAGTAGCCTCTGAGAGCCAAGGACAGTCCTTAGTGCAAGTGAGCAAGAGAGTGAGTTGAGGCCCTTAGTCATACCTTAAAACCACAAGCAAATTCTGTCTACAACCCAAAGGCACTTATAAGCAAATTTTCCTCCAATTGAGGCCACAGATGGGATTGTAGCTTAATAGGCACCAGGTTTACAATCTGGGAGATCCTACACACAGAGTTCATTTAAGCACTGTCT
The DNA here is from genome assembly GCA_019843965.1 of Rhynchomys soricoides. Classification (NCBI taxonomy): domain Eukaryota; kingdom Metazoa; phylum Chordata; class Mammalia; order Rodentia; family Muridae; genus Rhynchomys; species Rhynchomys soricoides. The sequence continues at coordinate 21,321,933 of JADRCH010000009.1, forward strand.
TGTTTCTTTACTCATAAAGTTGTAGGATAGTAAATTTGTTATTCGAAGCTTCTACATATATGATAATTTGTTATACAGCAAAACATAACTAATACACTTTCTCACAGTATCCCTGACCACCATCGCCTCCCATTCTGCTAATATTGCCCTTGTAGTGTTCCTCTTGTGGCGTAAGTATGGTGTTAGTATTGAACAACATTCAACATGAAATATTACTAGCATTTCCGCTGACATACTCTATATAGCTTCATTAGTGTGTGTGTGTGTGTGTGTATAGGCATATTGGTTAGTTGTATGTTAACTTGACACAAGGTAGAATTCCACATTTTGGAAGAGGAAACCTCAATTAAGAAAATGCCCCCACCAAACTGGCCTGTAGATTGATTCGGTGACAGGGGGTGTCGGGGGGAGCTCACTGTGGGTGGTGCCACTGTTGGTCTGTTTGTCCTGATGCTATAAAAAGGCAGGCTGAGTAAACCATATGGAAAAATCTAGTAAGCAACTACCTCCATGGTTTTTGTTGCAGTTCTTCCCTCAAGATTCCTGCTCTGAGTTTTTGCTCTGACTTCTCTTGATGATATGTAAAGTGAAATAAAACCCTTCCTTCCCTCTCTAAGCTGTTTATGGTCATAGTAATACCACAGCAATAGAAACCCTAAGACAGTGTGTGTACACACACACACACACACACACACACACATATATGTACACATATATGCAGAATTAGAGGTCTTCGTCAGGTATCTGTCTCAATTGCTCTCTTCCTTATTTTCCTTTAGTGCGCGCGTGCGCACACACACACACACACACACACACACACACGCTTGTGAAAGTTAGAAAACAAGTTGCAAGAACTGGTTTTCTCCTTCCACCACATGGGGCTTGGTGATTAAATGGAGACCGTTAGGTGAGCATCTTCATCCACTAAGCCATCCACTCTCTTTGTCAACTTTTGAGATCCTTTCACTGAGCCGGAAGCTCACTGGTTCAGCTAGGCTGGCTGGATAATAAGTTCCATTGATCTTCCTATCTCCAGCTTCTCGGTGCTACTGTACAGAGGTACTCTGTCAGTGAGTGCTGAGGTTGAATCAGGTCCTCATGCTTATGCATCAAGCACTTTACTGACTAAGCCATTAGACATACTCTGTGCTGGTTTGTTTCTTTTATTTTTTGGTACTGCATATGTATCCTTGCATGTAGGGTGTATGTGTATATATCCTTGCATGTAGGGTGCATGTGCTCTACAAATGAGCTGCAGCCCTAACACCTGGACAGATTTAAAGTCCTTCAAAGATTGCATGGAATTTGCATTTAGAGACTTCTTCATTTCACAAAAGACAGTAGTCAACACTTGTTTTTGTATCTCCTATTAAGTGTAAGTTTCTCTGTAGGAAAAGTAAAATGAGAAAAGTTATTTTCAGCTTTGCCTTGGAAAGCAGTTGGCCCAAAAGACAGTTTAACTAAGAATGTCAAAGATTTCTTGGCAATGATCATGGTAGTTGGAAATTTGTGAAAGAGGGGCTTCTAACCTTCAAATGCTTTCCAAGATATGAAATTTTCATAAATACTAAATTGAATGATTAATGAAGCTGGCATAATGTTAGTTTAGGAGATGCTTAATTAAATATTTATTAATATCATTTCTGAAGAGTTCCATAAGAATTTTGGAACCAATGATTTCTGATTCAGGCTTCAATCTGCTCTGTTTTCTCCTGAGAGACTCATGTGTCCTGGGCTCTGTGCCAAGAACATATGATAATAAAAGAGGCCTGCCTGTTTTCTGTTTGCATGCTTCCTTTCCTTTCTTACTGAATTGATAATTGTTCACCCAAGTGAATGTCATATATAGGTCAAAGATAGCCACACTCTTAAAGAAAGTCAAAAGAGTACTAGAAAAAAAACCCTGAAACCAAAGGCTGTGTAACTAAAAGCAAAATCTAAGAATACATACACACATACCACAAACACACACCAGGGTTATTTACTGTTTTGCCTTGACAAATAGTGACCCTTGGAGTTTCTTAATTCCAAACTAAGGAGCATAGAGGACTGGTCTTCTCAGTCTTGTTTCTCTTTCCAGAAGAGTCGATAGAAATCTCTTTCTCACCCTCCCCAAGTCACTAGCAATTCTTAGATTATGCTTTTGAATTTCTTATCCCTGAAAACCAGAGAGCAGGCAATCTTCCAAATAATTAAATCAGTGTTTAGCTTTGAGGCTTTGATATTAGCAGGATGAGCAGGTGATCAATAAAGTTCTATTCATCTCCGAAATCCTCAGAGTCCCCATGCCCATGTCCAGGAAGCAGACTTGAATTAAATTTAGAGTACCGGCAATCCTGTTGCTTGTCTCTGGTGAAGCAACTTCATTATGCTGACCTTCTCATGGAAATTATACAATAAAATAACTTATGAATACCAAAGCAGATGTAAAGTTATGCTCTCTTGGGCATTTAAAAGAAGGAAAACCTAACCTGAAAGGTCTTCAAATGGCAGCATCTTAACAGCTGATCTATGCCTCCAGTTCTCAAATCATATCCCACAATTGCCTAGAGTATGAAAAGGCTAAATTAAGTCTTGATGCGAATGCTCCCCAATTACCTCTGATTGGTTAATAAAGAGCTGATCAGCCTATGTCCAGGCAGAGGAGATAGGAAGGCTGATCTTCCAATCCCAGCCAGGAGTCCCAGGTAGAAGGAAGTAAAAGTACCACAACCTAAGGAGGGAAGAAGTTAGAGAAACCACATGGAGAGACCAAGAGGTGGCCATGAGGCAGAGGGTCCAAGAGTAGCCATTATGAGCAGATGGCCAAGGGATTCATCATGAGAACACACATGGAGCAGAGCAAACCAGGGCAAGACTCAGCTTGAAGTATAAAGGACCACATGGCTGAGAAATAGCTTAGAGGGTTAGAATAGATGAATATGTGCCCAGCCTAGGCTTAAAGCTTATTAATAAACTTAATAGATATTTATGTCAACTATGTGGGAGCTAACAGAAACAGATAAGGTTTCCATGCATAACTTAATGCTTACAGAGAAACTAAAGAACACGACCCCAAGATAACTTCCAGCTACAGTTCTAAGTCATAAAAACAACAGCAGAATTTTCTCCACTGAAAACCAGGCTATAAAAATTTTAGGAGGAATTCCACTAATTAGTGCAAGATCTTCAGTGTTTAATATAAAAATATAAGTTTACAAATGCAGGAGCAGGTCTATAAGTTGACAGGAAGGTTGGTACAGCAGAACCTTGGTTTGCTTGTGTGGAAGTGTGAGTAGGCTTGGTGCAGAGAGTGGCTGATAAAAGAGAGATGCTCTCCCTATCCACAGAAAGGAAGCAAAGCCCTGTAGACTCAATGAGAGCCAGAGACTTCCATTTATTACTACTGCTTTCCAGATCCAGGAGTAAATAATGTACCTTTATATTTAAATTAATCCCATCCCAACTTCCCCAGTCAAGATCTGAGCAGGAATTATATATAACCAGCACAACTGTTTCCAAGAAAGGCCTTAGGAAGAACACAGGGTTTTTTGGGGGGGTTGGGGGTGTTGGGCAGGAGGAAGGGACAGCAGAGCTGCTGGGGAGCCTAGCAGCATGAGGGAGCTCCTCTCAACCCTCAGGAAATGTAGCACACTGAGAACTGCACTGTATGTAAAAGAAGCCACAACTCTTGCCAGAACCTAGCTACCAAGGCAGAAAGAAGGCAAAGAGCCCAGTAGCTCTTTCCCATTGTCTTCTGGTCTTCAATGCCTCCACTAGCCAATCTCAACTGGTAGCCAACTGTCTAGATGCATTTATAGAGCATAGACACACTCAGACCACAGAGAAAACGAAGAAGAGATGAGGGCTGGGATGGAGGACCACCAAGTGTAACTGAGGGACGTAGACAGCAGGCATAACTAAGTTGCTCCTTCCAGGTTACAGAGGTGTCACAAGTAACTGAACTCAGAACCTCTACCCCCAAGTGTGTACTCATTCCTCTAGCCAAGCTCACAGGCCCACATGTGTGAACCCTTTGCTGTTTGCCAATTCTTCCAAGCATTTCCCACAGAAATGGAGGGGTAAGAGGGTTAGATTTTAGTTCTGTTTTACAGATGAAGCAGCTAAGGCTCAAAGAAGTAATTAACACTCTTCTTCTAAAAAGTAGGTGATAATTAACAACTTTGATCCTCTGAATGGAGCCTGCCTACTACCTAAGTTAGCAAAATAGAAAGGATTAAGCAAGGATTTGATGATATTTAAATTTTTTAAATGAGAAAGGTACAAATGAGTATTTATTATGATAATCCTTATTAAGTTTGCAAATATCTCCCATCATTAGTCCAAATTTTATTTTCCCTAAGAACTTATAAACAAAGACAAGAATTAACATCCAGTTAATTAAATGTTGCGAGCATCTACAACAATTGGCCTTAAAGCAGATGCTGCTGCCAAAGGACTAAATGGAAAAGACAGCTAATTTATGACAAAGGAGACACACTTTAAATTATATATATATATATGAAAACCTAAAATATCTGTTTCCACGCAGAAGTAAATCAGACTCACCTACTCCATTTCTGCCCCGTCTGCCTCTGCAATCAGAATGAGCTAATTGAAAGTGGGTGTTTCAAAGTTTGATCTGCCATCTTTGACCCTTTCTATTTGACCCTGGCTCTTCTCTGCATACAGCAGGTGTTGGTGAAATAAATCTATGTCCATGGAGCTACCATGGGTCAAGGCAAGGTGCACGAGTGTGTCACTCCGTCCTCATCTCAACCCAGAAGCCTGACATCCCACTTCAGAGAAGAATGTTGAATGTGTACCCCTTGATGTGTTTATAAAAAGATAGAGATATAAGATATGTTTTATGGTGGTGTGGTGAGGTGTGGGAGAAGGGGATGTCTCAGTCAAGGCATCCCTTCCCCCTGAGGGACCAGCCACACAATGGTATAGTAAAGAATAGAGTTTATTCAGGGCATGGGGAGGGGAGTTAAGCGGGTTAGTAGAGGCAGAGAAAGGCAGAGAGGGGGAGAGAGAGAGAAGTAGAGGAGTGGCCATGGGGAGAGGGGTGGGTGGGAATGAGGAGAGGTAAGAAATGTAAGAGACAAGAGAGAAGGGGGGAGGCAAGCAGCTCCTTTTATAGTGGGCCAGGCCCATCTGGCTGTTGCCAGGCAACTGTGGGGAGGAGCATACCTGGCTATTGCCAGGTAATTGTGGGGTAGAATTTAGACAGAATGCTAAGCCACTTACCAGGGGTGTGACCAGGAGGCACTCACATCTCCGACCTGCCTCCATTCCTGTCAGGTGCAAATGGAAGCACATAAAGAGGTCTTCTTGCTATCATAGTCTCTCTCTCTCTCTGTTTTTCCACTTGTTCCTGGCCTTCTTCTCTTCCTCTCTGTCTTTCTCTATCCTGTGGCTCTGTCTGCCTCTACCCCTTCTCCAGGTCCTCAATCCTTTCCCTTCACCCATAATAAAGCCCCTTTATACCAGGTCTGTCACATGCTGTGATTTATCAAGGGGACACCTTGGCATTGGACTGACATGCACTCACTTATAGCTGCCATAGCTGAATTATATCTTATAACACCCAGCACCCACATGAAAAAGCAGGGCACGATCACACCATTTGTAACTCTAATCCTGAGGATGGAGAGAAGCGGATTCTCAGAGTTCCCTGGCCAGATAGTCTTGCCTATCAGTGAGCTCCAGTTCAGTGAGATATTCTGTCTCAAAAAAAAAAAAAAAAGGAGGAGGAGAAGGGGGAGAAGGAAGGAGGAGGAGGGGGAAGGAGAAGGAAGAGGAGGAGGGGGGAGGAGAAGGAAGAGGAGGAGGGGGAGAAAGAGGAGGAAATAAAGAAGACTACACTTTGTATAAGTGACTATAGCAGACAGGACTGTGCTCAGGAGGGTGCAAAGCTTGGCGCAGAAAAACTTTGTGATCTTTGAAGGCCAAAGCTCCCATGAAAACTTCTGTTTATTCCCACGAACTTGCTTATCACATACAGTCAAAGTGCCATCCATCCACAGGATATACTTGTGTAACACTAAGTGTACTTGTGTAGGGACACATGCATCCTTGTGTGCACATGTGCACAGGAGTGGGTATCAAATCTGGTGAAATATGGACAAAGTCAGTGGATTGTGTCACTGGCAGTACCTGGTATGATCTTGAACTATGCTTGGTCAGGAAGTTGTCACTGGGTGAAACTGAAGGTCACATGGACTTTCAGTTTTCTTGCTCAAAATCGCATGTAAGTCTAAAATTACCTCAGAATGCAACAACATTTTAATTTGTTCTTAAATTACAATCAATGATGTTTCTAAGTGCTGAAGGCTTTCATTGCTGAGAATTACCTTTATACCATACCCCTCTTGTCAGTGTTCTGCCTACTGATGCCTCTCCTCTCCTCAGTTTTTCTTCTGAGAACTGTTTCCTTTCTATTATGCAGAGAAAATTGGCCTTATCCTGTTTGTGTGACTAAAGTAACATAGCTACAGACTGGAAACGCTAACAATTACTTCAGAGACTTGTGACTTTCTATTTATTAATTAATTAATTAATTTATTTATTTTTGTCCCTGTTTACCCCAAGTTGCTAATGTTGTTATGGTGATTTATTTTTTTAAGTAAAAAAACAATGCATTGTGTGTGTTGACGGACTGGTTTCAGTGGTGAGTAGAATTTAACAGCTAGAAATGAAACTAAGAAAGAATGTTCTGGGCTCAGAAACAGGGTGAGCAAAGGTGCAGGCAGAAAGCCAGGGATGCGCGCAAGAAACAAACTGCCTTATTAAGAATAACATCCAGGAATACCTATAATATGTGCCTCTGGCACGCACAAAAAATAATAGACACAAAAAAATGAATGGAGAGAGATCTGGGTTTTTATTTTTTTCAGCATTGCGAGGAAGGCTAGGGATGTGGCTCAATGGATAAAAGACACATGCTGCATAAGCCTAGGAACCCAAGCGTGAATCCCCAGAACACACATAATAGCCAGGGGTATAAGTAAGTATCTGTAATCCCAGGACTGCTAGAGAACTCCCAGCAGCCTGTGGGCCAGTTAGTCTGGAGTTTGCCGTGGAAACCTAACAACAACA
>JADRCH010000009.1:21329115-21365862 GCA_019843965.1 Rhynchomys soricoides
CAACAGCAACAGCAACAGCAACAGCAACAGCAACAACAGCAGCAACAGCAACAGCAACAGCAATAGCAACAGCAACAGCAACAGCAACAGCAACAACAACAGCAACAAAATTGTTTCAAACAAAACAAGGTAGAAGTCAAACAAAAAGGCAAGGTTGTCATCGGACCTTCACACATGTGCTGTGACACATGTAGATCCACATTCACATTTATACACACACACACACACACACCGGACAAACCAGTATTATATAGAGAGAAGGCATTTTCTCTTTGTTTGAGTAGAATAAAGGAGAGTCCTGTGTTTGTCACACACCCCACAGAAGAATGGCTAGACTATGGTAGCTGGAAAAACTGGCACATGTGTGACAGATTTGGAAGGTGAGGAGGACAGCTTCTCCTCCAGGGCCTGTGCACAACATGACAAAGTAGGGAGGTTACATCCAGAAGCCCGGGAACATGTGTGACAACCCTGCCAAGACTGTTGAATCCACAGGTGAGACTTCAGAAGGTAATTCCAACAAACACTTCTAGAAAAATATTCAAATGCTGATTGTGGGTTCCAAGTAACAAGAGAGGGAAAAATGCATTTCAGACTTCCATTCCATTATCCCATGGAGGAGAATGTACTTGCTTTTATAGGTGAAGCGCCAATGCCAATCTGAAATTAATTCTGGTTTTCTGTCCATTCTTTGGATTCTTATACGAGCATATTCACAACTAATTGTAATGTCAGTTATCACTAATTTTCAACCCCCAAAAATGTACCCCAGGCTCACTACTTCCCTAATGTCGTCTGTAAATATGCTCTCTAGTATTCTTCCTCATGGAGCCCAGAATTTTAGCATGTGTCTGACAAAAAAACAAAACTATGTCTCTAGATTGCGGTTTATCAAAGGAAAAAAAGGAAATGAAAAAAGAAAAATCTGTGTAGTGTTAGCAATTTGTGGAGACAGTATCCAGTAATCAGTAACCAGTAAGCATAAATTTCATATTTCTTTTCTTTGTACCCTTTCAAGCATAATAGGATAAAAGTGACCTGGGTCTCTTTTTAACTAGCAGTTATGACTTACAAAAGATCAATGATAATTGTTTATTACCTAAGTAAGCACTGGAGCTCCAGAACCCCCGAATTTAAGCACAGCATCCATTACACTTTTGCAATGCAGCAAAACTTCCACATCTAACAGGAAACCCGAAGGCATCCTCACTGGTTTTTAATTAAGTGTCATTCCCACTGAGTTAATAAGCATGCTATCAATAATGCAGCTTTCCTTTAAAGTTTTGATAATTGTTCAAGCTACGTTTTGCAATTACCATTAATAGATTGGATAAAATTCTCTAATTCCCACTGTCTTCTCAACACCCTTGACTAAGTGTATTTGCCTCCTGTGCTTAGGAACAAAACACCTTTCTATTCCTAGAGTTTTAATAAGCACAAGTCATGAGAAATTGATGCTCACCTCAAGAATAACGTACAACTGGGAAGTTCAATCTTGAAACACAAACAGATTGCTTTGTGGCTAAAAGAATAAGTACTGCCAAGATTAAAAACAACTTCAGTTTCCTGAGCTCTTATTTTGTACCAGGCTGTGCTAGGAGATTTTATGGGCATTTCATGAGTGTTTACGGCAAATGACAATCAATACAATATATGGAGGCCTAAGGGAGGCAGAGATTAGAAGCCTGGTCCAGATCCCCACAACTGGGCAGTGAAGTCAGAATACCAGAATATATGCTATTTCCGTAAGACTCAATTCCTTCTGTCTGATGGATTTTTTTCCCCATTCCCGAGGAATGAAGAAGCTGTGATAGGCCCCAGAAGAACCATAGTACAGATACTATCATATCTACTTGGCTATCATAGTGGGATGAGAGCAGATGGAAGGAGATGAAAAGCTACTGTGCTCACACTGGTGGAGATGACCGTGGCCATTTCCAGACAGACAGCTGGGAGAAATGAGCAGCAAGGGCTGAGGAACACTTAACAGGCTAACAAGGAGATAAGTGAGCCAGGGCTATGAGAGGTCAGGCTGCTGTTTTTGTCTTGAGGCATTAAATGGTAGGCAATAAAGTTGGGAAAAAGTGGGGCAACGTAAGATAGGCAGGAGACATAGGGTATGTTCAAAAGAGGGTGAAGACCAGTGGTGAAGATCCCTGCAGACCACCTGAAGGACTTTGGCCTCCTCCATTAGAATCTAGGAAGGGGAACAGTTTAAGCAAAATTGACCCTGATATTCTTCTTAAGGCTCATGACTCCCAACAAGGATCTATCTGGGTAAGGCTTCTAATTTCATACATATTCAAGTTCTTTGCTTTCACTAAATCAACTGCAGGCAAGCGCTTTCCTAAGGAAAGCTCTAGCTCCCCAACTCTTCCAGGGTCTCTAAACAGCCTACAGCTGGAAGGTTAAAATGTCAAATTTGAGGACTTTTCAGAGTCTTAATATTTGAAAACAGAGGAGCAGAAAGAGCCAGCCCCTAGCTCACAGCTCCCAAGCTCCAGTACATTTAGAATTCTGTTTCTGCCTAAGGACCCATCCAGAGGACTAAATACAAGTACGAGAAAAACCCAGGGCATCCAACCAATATCTTAAATCCCTGTCATTTTGATCCAGGGGAAGCAGCTATCCTTTTAGCCCCACCTTTCCCCAGATCTTAGCAGCTGATTGGGCAGAAGCATCCAGGGACCTAAGCATCTGCAATGAGATCTGGAGGAGGCACATGAAGCTATTTTGAGTGAGATGGGAGTCGCAAGAGGTATGAAGTTAAAGGTGATGGGCAGAAGAAAGATTGCCAATGCACAAAAATATCACTTCTCATATTTATTTCGCTTTGATTGTACTGACCACTAACAACACTAAAGTATTCTGGAGAATGACTTATTTACTTCCCACCATATTTAAATTTTGCTATTTTAGAAGAAGAGGGGACCCTGGGGCTCCTACTTTTCAAGTTCTGGGACTGACTAAGATAAACACAGTCTTCATCTGAAATTTCAAATAAAGAAGAACCATTGCGATAATAAACGCCATCACTGTTCATCTTGGTAGTAATTACCTATTCACACTACCCCCCCCTTAAGATTTAAGCTCTAGTTAAAATGCAGAAAGATGAGCAGATTGAAAAGTGAAACTTATTTATTTACTTCCAAAGCAAGAGTGCTATTCTGCCACCCAAAAGACTTCAAGAAAAATCTGACAGCCCAAATTACTTCCACCTCAGGAAATGGATACGGTGGAATAAGACATTAATAAACAATCTGGGCTTTTCTCTTTTATGCTTGCGTTATTTATTTGCCAGTTCTATTTCATCTATATTTCAAAAGCCAGTTTACTGTAAAAGTCCATATCCAATAGAAGGTGGTTAAAAGCAAAGTGATAAAAGAGATATCAAAACCTTTCTAGAGGAAATAGAAAATAACTTTACTAAGACTCCAAAGTAAGACATTATTCATGTGAGCATCCACTTGACTCCAAGTTTCCTAGAATCCAAAACAAAAACAAATAAAAAGGGAAGAAGGTCATGCTTTCCTAGACTCCAACTAAGAAGTATACTTTGTTCTTAAAAGGGGAAAATACTTCTCTGTCACCAATCTTAGCTCAAACAGTGACTGCAGATAGCAAAGTTTTGGTGTTAGAAATTTTTCTTCATTTCATTGTTATCTGTGTCTGATCTGTTGGAAACTGTTTTGGAGTCATCCTTTGCAAATTCATTTTGTTGAAAGTCTAACCCCCAAAATGATGTTATTTGCCTTCATGAATGGGATCCATGTCTTCATAACAGGGACCCAGAGAACTCTGTATATTTCTTATTACCCCCCTCCATAAGGACATTGTACAAAATTGGAATTCATAATACAAAGGACTCCTCACTAGCACATGACTATGGTGGAATCTGACTCTGAACTTCAGCTCCCAAACTAGAATAAATAAAACTATGTTTATAAGCCTCCTAGACTAAGACAATTTGTTATAGCACCCTGTTTGGACTAAGACATAATCCTAGTGTCTAACAAGTTTATGGGGAACTGCTTGTTTTGAGTACACTCTGCTGAAAGAAACAGTGTTGCAGGATTCAATATTGTGCAATGCAGAAGATGGAGCCACTATGTTTCTTCTCATCAACTGTCAGTTTCTCCAGGAATATGATAGCCAGCAAAAGGCCAGAATTTAAATGCCAAGTTTCATGCCAAAAGGCTGTTTATAACTGTTTTATTGTTAACTAAGAGAAGATATACATATAGAACATTTCAACTTTAAAGAAACTATGGCTAGATTTATAATTCCGTGTGTGTGTGTGTGTGTGTGTGTGTGTGTGTGTGTGCATGCGTTTGTGCTTGCATTTCTATGTGTGTACATATGATGCATTGGGTGTGTTCCTCAATCACTCTCCACCATATTTTTGAAGACAATCTCTCAGTGAGCATGGAACTTGCCAATTAGGCTACACTAGCTGGCCACTAAGCTCTGGACACTTGCCTCTATCTCCCCAGCTTTGGGATTACATAAATACCTCTCCTCTCTATATCCTGCCTCAAATCCAACATTTTTTGTTAACTTGGATGCTAGGGGTAAAATTCAGGTCCACATACTTGTGTGGCAAACACTTTCCAAATGAGCAATCACTTCAAAACTCATAAGGACAGTTCTAAGAGTCTGTAGCAGCCAACTGAAGCTTATACAAAATAATAGAGAACACATCCAGCCCCTTTCACCTGACCAGCATTACACATGGCAGACTAATGAATATATCTGGACAGTATTTTTTCACTTTTTTCTAACTAATAGATTCTGTAATTCCTTTAGGTTGGCATGGAGACTTTAAAATGGTCAGATTCCACACACCCTTCAACACTGAGTGGGTACATTTTTCTTGAGCTGTACTATGATTGGGGATTTAGAAGATGAAGGTTCTCAAAAGGGCCTTGGAAGGTCAATGGCAGAAATTCATCAGGATTTCGCTCTTCCTCCTTTATCTTACTTAGGAGAGAACATGATGTCTAGGGAAGGAGCAGCCATCTGGAGCCAAGGGCCATGTAGAAGCCAGAGATGAGAACACTGAGACAGAAGCAGGGAGAATCTTGGGTAATTGGTGCCTCAAGCACTCTGCCAGTCCAACTGCCTACACTGCACTCTCTGTAACACAGGAAAATCAAATTCCCTTTCAATTAGCTGCTCCATATGGGATTTTGTTACAACCAAGAAGACATAATCCTTAACTAGTTAAATATCACTCTGGCCTCTTTACATTGCCTACTCAAGCACCAAGAATGAGCTGTAAGTCCAGGGAGGTTGAGAGGAGAGAATTAATCCCTCGTTCAATGTAGTGTACATTCTTGTGGGCAAAAATGGGGTTGCATGTACACAAGGCCCTGTTTTCTTCAGCTCTTGAGCATGATATCACATTCTTGTTTGTGTGTTTGGGTGTTTGTTTGTTTGTTTTTAAGACAGGGTTTCTTGGTGCCCCTGGCTGTCCTGGTCTTTCTTTGTAGAGTAGGCTGGCTTCAAACTCACAGAGAGCCATGGGCCTCTGCCTCCCGAGTGCTGGGATTAAAGGCATGTGCTGTACCCTGCTTCCATTCATTATTTATGATCCATCTAAACTAAGATTTACTCAGCATCTTTGAATTCAACCTGTGTCCAGAGATCAGAGAAAAATGATTGCTCATACAGGAATAAAGAACACAATGCACATAGTAAGAAGGAACACACAGAGCCCATCCAGAATGTCCTTAACCATTTACAGGACTTTGTATTCACTCAGAGAGCAGTCTACTCCAGCAGGTTGTTCTGAGACCTTGGCTCCAATTTTAACCTTCTGGAACTAGGTACCATCCTAGCAGGATAGTCAGTGTTCTGCCACAGTATGAATCAAAATCACACCCGAGCCTAATATGAGGGGGTTCCCCTGGAAAGTCCTTAGTTAATAGCTGAACCTGAGATTGGCATGGCTTGGTGCTTGGAGCCATGATCTGCTCTGATGGGAATAAGGAGGTAAGAACAAGCACCTCTCTACAATTCTGGGGATTTTCTGCAAAGCATCTCCCCCCTTCTGCCATATGACATATTCCAGAGGAACAAAAGCCTGTTGTTTACATTATCAGTGTCTTCAAATCCTCCCTCAGTGGTATACATTAGACATGATATTCAAGAAGTTTACAATATGAGGAAACAATGCCAGAGATGTTACTATCACAGTGATATGGTAGGACCTCTAAATACAGAATAGCAAAGCAGTGACCCATGAGCGAGAGAGAGAGAGAGAGAAAGAGAGAGAGAGAGAACAACACAGAAGTTCTTGTTGGGATAAGATCAGTAAGAGAGATAGGTCAGTTGGTAAACTATATGTCATGCAAGCATGTCCTGCTTAGGTTTTTTGTTTTTTGTTTTTTGTTTGTTGTTTTTGTTTGTTTGTTTGTTTGTCATCTTGTCATCTGGGATAGAATCTCAATTGAGAAAATGTCTCTATAATATTTGCCAGTAGATAAGTCTGGAGTGTAATTTTCTTAATTGCTGATGGATATGTGAGGACCAGTTCACTGTAGGCAGTGATATCCTTAGGCAAATGGTCCTGGACAGAATAAGAAGGCAGGCTGAACATGGCATGTGGGTCAATCCAGTAAGCAGCACTCCTCCTCCATGGCTTCTGCATCAGTCCAGTGTCTAGGTTCCTGTCCTGGTTGAGTTCCTGCCCTGACTTCCATCTGTAATGGGCAGTTACTTTGAAGTGGAAGTAAAATAAACACTATACTCCCCAAGTTGCTTTTGGTCATAGTGTTTTATAACAGCAAAAGAAACCCTATGATAAAGCATGAGAACCTGAGTTAGGATCCCTAGGACCCACATAAAAAGCCTGGTGTAGCAGCATATACCTGGACTCTTAGAGCTGGGGATGCTGAGAAAGAAAGATCCCTGAGACTTACTGTCTGGTTAGTGTAGCAGATAGTTGAGTCCTAGGTTCAGTAAGAGATCCCATCTCAAAAAAGTAAGGTGGAAAGTTACTGAGGAGGACATCTTAGGTCAACGCTTGGCCTCCACAGGCATATACACAGGTACATGCACACTTCTGTGCAACACATATGACACCTAGTAACTAGATCAATCAATCAATCAATCAATCAATAAATCAGTCAATCAATTAGATAACCGATTAACAAAACTCAGGCTTAGGAGCCAGCTGGCTGAATTCACATCCTGGACCTGCCACTTATAAGTTGTTTAAGCCTAGACAAGTTACCTCATATCTTTGATGCTTGGTTGCCAACTGTGAAATAGAACTGATAATAATAACTTTTACTTCTTTAACTTCTTATAGATCATATGAGTTAAGATTCATAAGATGCCTCTGGGAGTATACAGAGATGGTTAAGCATTCGTAGATGTTGGTTGAAGTCTCAGTCATTGTTGCCATTGATTGAGTAGTTTGGGTTCAGGAGGTGGTGGTAATTGAAAGAAGTGAAGAGGCCTGTGACCCCGTCCAGATCCACAACAAGTTCTTTTGAGGGCTCTGACAGCCTCTGCTCTCATAGACACCACACTTCTGTCTTATTCCTATCCAGAGAGACTTGAACCCCTTTAACAATACTCAGTGTTTCTGTTCCCCTCTCTCAAGCCCACACTGATATCGTTTGATTCTGATATCTCAAAGTTTCATTTGATGCTGCTGCTGTTATAACACTAAAAATTTAGAAAGCTTGTTGTTTTGCTTTGGGAAAATAATCAATGCACTTGTTAGCAGTGTTTATAAATACATTCTGAGTTACTTTTTTTAAAAGATTGTTTCTTTACACTACTTTACACCTAAGTCTAGTTATCTTAAGGCAGGCTAGCAGATAAAATGGTACAGCCCAGAATGATATTGAATAGTGAGTAGAAGAATGACTTTGGGAATAATACTAAATACCTACAATATATGGAAATCTTTGTATACATATATACATAGATATTTAGTTGAAATTTTTCCATATGGACTGACAATGCTCTCCCAACACAAATCATAGACTCTCTAACCAAATCCCCAACACCAGGCATGAGAAGTTCTCATTTGATTGTTAGTCAAAGTTGTCTAAGAGACTCCAAAAAACATGGTTGACTATTGATGTTGCCCTTGGTTTATCCCCTACTGCCAGGTGAAAGGGTCAACATCCCTGTTGATGAAGATACCATGCATTTCAGACACAAGACACAGAGGACCTGAGCTGAATCTGGCCTGAAATCCTCCTTCCTGAGGATTAGCTTTTCTAGTATCAGAAGGTAGGTGTTATCCAAGCTCCCAAAGGAGGAAAGTGACCTATAATCTTACCTGCTACAATATGAATAAATCATAACAACAACCAGCATGGTATAATAACCCTAAGAGTGCACTTGTGGTATGCATGCCTTGCAGTAACAGCTCTCTAATTAGACTTAATCTACCCAGCTAGAGGGAAACCATGCCTTCTACTGGAAGCCTAGTCAACTACCTGAGGATAGTGAAGTCATGAATCTTGGAGAATTTACAACTACCATTGTATTAAACCAGCAAAATTCCTAACTACAGTATAAATATAGTCTTCAGTGTTCTTCAAGGATACTTCTCTTTAAACAGACAAAGATCATTGCTGAAAGCTGTAACTGATCAAAATGAAGAGCTGTGGAACCCAGTCCTAGCTGAATCATCTGCAACACAACTGCTACACCTATGCCTCATGGATCCTTGTGGAAAGGGGGAAAGAAAGATTGTCAAAGCCAGAGAAACAGAAAATTTCCTGTGAGATTGTGTCTCCTAGAAATGTCAGAGAAGCTACACTAATGTAATCTCTCTCACAACACGGATTAATAAGCATGACCCAAACAAGGACCACACTAAGAGACAAGCTAATATGGAAGAGGGAAAGCTCATGAGGCTTCAAACCTAGTCAAAGAACTACAGGCAACTAAAGGATGTTGAGCCTGGGAGAAATAGTCTTCCCTTGGAAGTGCATACCAACAGGTTATCCAATACCAAATGCTCAGCCCTGAAATCACATACATTCAAGTAATATATGGACTGAGCAAGTTGTATTTTTATATTTAGACACATGCATACACACACACCAAACACATAATAATAATAATAATTGAAAAATTTGAAAGATATTAAGGAATATATGAGAAGGTTGGATGGGAGAAAAAAGAGAGAGGGCAAATAATGTAATCATTTTACATATATATGTATATAATATGTATATATATAATTTAAAAGAACGTTTGTGGGTGGTATACAGGGAATAATAATGACACCTGGTATATTTTCTAGATACTATAAAGCTACCTACCATGATTTGTCCTTCAAGTAATTGTTTGAATTGCCCATGTTTAACAACTGTCTTCTCTGGTAGACTCTACACTCTCTGAAGGAGGTATTTATTTTGCTCAGTTATGTATTTCTGGGCTTAGCATGTCGTGTATGAAACAGTAGATACTCAATAACTACTTGTTGAAAATCCTGCCAAGCAAGTTTCTGAACCAGTTCATAACCAGAAAATCCAAAACAGAAGCCATAGTCTGAAGCCCTTGAGTCTTTAACTTTACAAAACTTAGCCACTTTGGTATGTTACCAAGTTCTTATTAAACAGTATCTTTTGAGCATAAAGAAGATTTGATTTTTACTTTGGTAAGTAAATTAGAGAATGAACTAAGTAGAAAACAGGAAAAATTTGGTAGGGATGTCAGGATCACAGAACTAGAGCCTTCAGCAGGAGGCCTGACAGGTCCTAGGCCAGTGCATGCTGTCTTTCCCTGATATACAGATTTTCAGCATAAGATCCTTGCTGATTGCACAGTTTTTCTTTTAATTATCTTCAGCGACAGAAATGGCTTAGTGGACCATGGACAGAGAAAAAGAGACATTCAAACACTGAGGATGTGATGAAAAATAGAAGGGTTCAGTGATTAGGGTCCACTAGTGACATTTATGAGGGCTTCCATTGAGAGTGCACTAAAGGTTAAGTTAGGCATGCACCTTTAATGAAAACTAGACAAGAGAGAAAGGCAGTGAACACACACTGTGTTTTCAGTGTTTTACAGCGGACATTAGGACAAACTTTGACGTGATTGATAAGAAACAATCATTAAATGTTAGCTAAAGGAGTTTGCACGGTGAACTTCTATCATTATTTCCATTATCTCAAAGCCCTTGGGCCTCCTGTTTCTATTAATCCCTTCCCTCGGGCTAGTTGGAAACAATGATCCTCCCTGGGAATATCTTCACCCCAACAGAGAGTTGAAGATATGCCCTCTGCTAAAGAGAAACATTTAGCTTCTATTTCTCCCAAAGATCTTTAAAAGAAGACCGTATTGGAGAAGCAGGTGAAACCTTCAATACAGTGTAAGCTTCAAAAGATGCTTTCTTATAGGATCCCTTGATACAGGCAATGGCACGAGACAAGCAAGACTCACAGGAAGGTTGATTGTAAAAGACCTAAACAACAAGGCCAAGCCTCACCATACCGATCAGAGAAGGACAGTATACATGTTTGCCACCATGACTTTCAACTGCTCCTCATTCCCTCATCAGAATGAACTACACAACTGCCAAATTTCACTATCTGTGAAATGGAAAATGATGTCTGCTCACTTCAGCTTGTATCCCCTAGATAGAGCTTCCAATACATGAATTGCCCTTGGAAACTGAGCCGACATTATGCACTCCACTCAGAAGACTTGCCTCAAACCTCCTTCAAGTGATCCTTTGTGCTCACTCTGCTTTGCCATCCTTCTGCTATTTGGGGAAGATGAGACCTAGGTCATGAGAGAACCACTCCAGAACTCGCACAGGAAGCAGATCCCCTCCCATCCCAGCCGCAAATCACATGAGGTAGGCAAGAATATTTTTTTTCTGAAGCCACTAAGCTATGGGAGTTGCTTGCCAGCTAGCATGTTGACCCAGGAGGGCAGCTGAAAACACATTTTTGTTTGTTTGTTTGCTTGCTTTTTCTTGGGAGTAGAATAGAGCCACGTGGTAGTATGCTTTCCAGCAGAGACTGGGCATGGAAACTCTGCAGGCTTCACATAGAACTGACACATTCACAGGTGGACGATTTTAGCATAATTTACACACTAACCCCCCGAGGTACAGAGTGCCAGAAGACCTGACCATTTGAAGTTGCTTGGTTTTGTTGCTGATGTGTTTCATTTTTGCCCAAGTGATAGGAACACACTGTTGGAGAGGAAAGAGGAAAGTGTCAAAGTTATGAAACAGGGGCATAGTTTCTCAAAGAACCAGGAAGATTTCAGGTGTAAGATTCTCCCTCCCCAAGACACATAGAGCTTGCTAAACCCCTGTGACGCCCTCACCTGATTCCCTGTACTGTTTATACTAGGTTGAGGGTGCAAAGGAACTCAGAAGTTGGCCAAAGCAACTACTTAAAACCACTTAGAAACAAGAAGTCTTGCGTGAAATTAAACCTACATCATTGATAAGTGTAAAATACAAAAGAATTACTCACACACCAAAGAACTCACCCCAAATACACTTTCCTATTTCCACACAGACCAGTCTTCACACATCACATATGCAGAGAACATGGGGTCTGTTTGCAACACTCTTCACTCTGAAAGATGGAGTGAGCAGATGAACTGGCATCAGTTTTGCACAACACTCTGACTAATTTCTTCTTTTTCTTTGGGGTTGAAAGAAGAAAATAACAGAATTACCCTTGGCGGACAAGAATAGAGCTGAAAAGAGAAGTCAGCTAGAATTATTATCTAACTCTCTATTGTTTCTAGCAAGCTTATGCCATCTCATATTTGCATTGTTCCTAACCCACCCTGCCTCTTAATTTCCTGATGCATAAAAAGAAATATTTGGATGCCTTTCTTCCTATTATGACGCCATTTGTCTTACTCACTACTTCAGGCTCCATAGAGTTGGTACAATTTATATGGTCAGAGATCATTGAATAAGCAGCAGTTAATTAGAATTGCAAGTCTTCCATCTCTAAGTGCCTTCCCCCTCCTGCTCCTCTGCTCTCCCAACTGGTTTCTGACAGGTACCGATGATGTAATTACTGTCTCAGCCCATTGTATGGAGGTGCCAAGAATATAGCTTCCTATTGTGAATGTTGTAAGGGCAGAGCTATCTTTAAACTCAGTGTTGCTTATTAAACGAGCATAAAGCAACTCAGGAGAGAATAAAAGACAATTCTTTCAATACAATGTCCCTATAAGAATATTCACTTGCTTGACAGATGCTGTTACAGGGATCATATGTAACTTCTCTTTCTTTTCTTCCCCTTCAATATGGTTGCTGTCCTCATGATAAATCTGCAGTGTGCACCACACAGAAGAATAACAGCCAGGGCTTTTCCGTATGCCAAGGCTGAGGGTCACATCTATCATTCCTTCACCTCTGTTTTCCTTTTAAGGACCTCACTTCAGTCAGAAACTTGACTTCAAATCATAAGCCTAAGGAGAAACTAGAGTTTAATTTACAGAAACACCAATAAATATTTTTTGTTCCAAGACAATATTTCATAATAAAGTCGGGTGTCTCGGGGATCTTTAAACCAAATGGCAACTATAAACATTTTTCTTCATGGCATGGTGCTTTGCTTCAAATCAAACCTGAGCTCATCTGTAGCCCATCAAGCTAAAAGTTATGATAAGAGCATGCTCTCCCTTCGTAATAAACTACCCGGCATGCAGTAACCTGAATCAATCCTACATTAAAGGGGACTTTTCTTAAATGAGTCACATCTTGGGCAACTTCTGAGGTTGAAGTTGAGACTCTATTGGGGTCTGGTTGAGCTTTTCAGAGAAGTATTTCTTCTTTCTCAATGTCTGTCCTTGTCTGCAGGCTCTCAAGGAACTGATAATCCGGGCCCACCATGTGGCTGCTCAAACAAGTTTACACATCCATTCAGCTCAAGGACTGTATTGAAGTGCCACAGCATGTGTCTCTCGGTGCAAGGGCCTTCAGACTGCAGAGCAAGCTCCCATGGCTGGCACACTCTTGGGGAGGATTCACACCAATTAAGAGTTCTGATGGCCTCCAGATCAGAGGCACGGAGAGGCTGGGTCTGTTCTTTAGCTACTGCCCAGCCATCTTTGAGGGAGGTATTAAAGCTTTGTCTGAAGGGATATTAGTTCTATGTGTCGTAAGGTCTGGGTTAAGTGTTTTCCTTTCCTTTCTTTTTATTTTTTTTTCCTCTCTCAAGGGAGGAAAAGGCTTTCAACTTCCAACAAGGAAGGAGAGTCCATGTTTCACGAAAACTGATTGAATGAACTCAAATGTGGCATTGTAGTTGCTAGTGTCTGAGAATCTGAAAAAAAATTCAATTTTATGGGTCAGACTAGGTGACCAAACAAATGGCAGGAGCCTCAGGGTTTATAGACTCAATGTTAGAGGCAGAAGGATGCTTAAAGACCATCACTATTTCATTCAGAGAGCTAGCACCTTGCTCACTGTTGCACAAATCTGCCACAAAATTAGGGCAAAACCAAGGATTCTCCTCAGTTCACCAAGACTGTGTTATATGCCTATTGTACTGGCTGGTTTTGTGTCAACTTGACACAAGCTGGAGTTATCACAGAGAAAGGAGAAATGCCTCTATGAGATCCAGCTGTAAGGCATTTTCTCAATTAGTGATCAAGGGGGGAGGGCCCATTGTGGGTGATACCATCCCTGGGCTGGTAGTCTTGGGTTTTATAAGAGAGCAAGCTGAGCAAGCGAGGGGAAGCAAGCCAATAAGAAACATCCCTCCATAGCCTCTGTATCAACTCCTGTTTCCTGACCTGCTTGAGTTCCAGTCCTGACTTCCTTTAGTGATGAACAGCAGTGTGGATGTGTAAGCTGAATAAACCCTTTCCTCCCCAACTTGCTTCTTGCTCATGATGTTTGTGCAGGAATAGAAGTCCTGCCTAAGATACCTATCATCATCATCATTATCATCATCATCATCATCATCATCATCATCATCATCATCATCATCATCTCATACAATACTCAACATCCCCTCCCAGTGCCACTCCTTTCCCTCTACCCCAGATCCACTCCTCCTTTAGAAAAGAACAGGCCTCCTGTGCTGTCAGCTGCACAAGGCATAACAAGACGCAATAAGACTAGACACAGCTCTCTTTTCAAGGCTGGGTGAGGCAATCCACTAGAAGGAAAGTGGTCCCAAGAGCAGACAAAAGAGTCAGAGACACCCTCTCTCCTACTGGTAGAAGGCCCACAAACTCCTCAAGCTAAACAACACAGTGTATGCAGAGGACCTAGCCCAGACCCATGCAGGTTCTGGGATTGCCACTTCAGCCCCTGAATCCTGTTTAGTTGATTCTATGAGCCATAATCTCATGCTGTCCTCAGTCCCTCTGGCTGCTACAATCCTTCTTCTCCCTCTTCCTATGTTTTGCAGGGCACCATGGAAAGGGCACTTGCTAACTGAGAATTTTCCAGGAAAATTATCTCCAAAATGCACTGATTACATGATTTGCTTTCAAATAAATGGGGGAAAAACATCACGGCACAAAGTTGTCTTACACTAAAAATTACAAAGTTATATATATATATATATATATATATATATATATATATATATGTAAAAGTAAAGCTTTTATGCTGATTGTTTTTTCAAAAGACTATTAAACCAGAACAAATTTTCAAATTAAATGCAAATAAAACCACAAAGCTCCTACCCCCAAACCCAATTAATAGCATTATTTATATGCAACAAATCTGTAGGCTTTTCCTGCAACTGAATGACATGGGGTAGGAGACAGCACTGGCTGTTAGGACCCAAGTTCTACAGGGTTGAAGAGTCCCACACCACTGTGTAACATGAAGCAATTGGGCAGTTTGCCATTTTGGTCTGGGCTTCTCCTCTGAGGAGAACAATGAGACATGTGACATCCACGTGAACACCATGCAGCCCCAGTGAGGGATGGATGGTCCAGGATGGCCAGGTTAGCTTCAAACTATCACTGTCCTAGTCACTGTTCTATTGCTGTAAAGAGACATCATGATTAAACACACCATACATTTTTATAAAAGGAAACAAGTAGGAGCTTGCTTATGGTTTAGAGGATGAGTCCCTAACCATCACAGTAGGAAGTGTGGCAGCAGGTAGGCAGGCATGGAACAGGAGCAGGAGATGAGAGTTTACATCTGATCCGCAAGCAGGATACACACACACACACCACACACACACACACACATACACACACACACACAGAGACAGAGACAGAGAGAGACAGAGAGAGATAGACAGAGAGAGACGTGCACAGAGAAAGAAAGAGAGAGACAGAGAAAGAGAGACAGAGAGAGATGCACACACAGAGAGAAAGAGAGACACACACAGGGAGAGAAAGAGAGAGAGACACACACAGAGAGAGACAGAGAGAGAGACACACACAAAGAGAGAGACAGAGAGAGATGCACACAGAGAGAGACAGAGACAGAGGGAGAGACAGAGAGACAGAGAGAGATGCATACAGAGAGAGAGAGAGAGAGAGAGAGAGAGAGAGAGACAGAGACAGAGACAGAGATCCATCTAGCTACTGGCTTTCGAAACCTCAAAGCCCACTCACAGTAGCACACCTTTTCCAACAAGGTCTCCCTCCTCCTTAATCCTTCTAGTCAATCCACCAATTGGGAACCAAACATTCAAATCTCTGAGCCTGTGGGGGCCATTCTCATTCTGACACCATACTCACCAAAACAAAACCCCTTGCTTCTCAGATTCTCAAGGAATACACACATGCCCCAATAATATAGTTCAAACCCAGAAAGAGATACTGTATGCTTCAAGATAATCTAAACTCCTTTGAAATATTTTATATCATCCCAAATTTATAACATTATTTTTCGAATTCCAACCCTAGCACAAATAGACTCTATGTATTTGGTGGTCAGAGATTAGGGAATATAAATCCTGCATTTATACAGGCTAGAGGAGAGAACACTAGAATCTCAAATGTAAATCACAATGGTGGTGTTTACACAAAACCTCTGGTGAGAGCTTCCACTTGGAGTCAGGAACATCAATAGCACCAAGGGGACATCCAGAGCATTGCATCCCACACAAAGCACCCAAGAAGGTGGCTCGTGGAGAAAGGCAAGTAAACAAGCTCCGCTGTGTGTGTTCCGTTATCTTAAAAAGCTCATCATTTTTCAATGTAGGTAATTCTGCTTCAAGCTCCATTGTGTATGGTGCCACTATAAAATTCCTTTCATCACAATTTCAGAACGGAGTTTTCTTTTGGTTGATGGCAGATGTCTGCTTGATGTAGGAATGGAGAGAAGAATGTGATTCTTGTTTAACAACCCAAACTTCCAGAATCACCGCCTTTGGGCCCATTTCCAATAGCTACTACCCAGACTGTCTGCCCATTAAACCAATGTTGGATAGCTAAAATCATGCTTGACTGGATGCAACTGTTTTTCCTCAGCTGCCTGATGCCCCATTCAGTCTTGGGAAAAAAAATATGATATGCTCTAAAGTGAGTTAAAATGTTGAGATTGTTTTCTGATCTTAGCATTTTGAATTAATAAGGTTTTATTATCTTGAAGATTGAAGAAATTTCTAAAATGTCTCCAGTATTGACTATAATCTACTACTGTCACATGTATGTTTATTTCTATTTTAAAAATTCTGTATGTTTTAGTGAAAAAGAAAGAAGGAAGGAAGGAAGAAGGGAAGGAAAGAAGGAAGGAAAGAAAGAAGAAATCCAGTTGAGAAGCCACCGCAATCCACTCTATCTACTATGAGCTGTGCTGTGGAGAGATACAGTACTGAGTAAGACGGGACGGCTATGCAGAACAACCCACACTACACAGGAAGACCGTGCCTGCAGTCAGGCACTGTGGCAGTCTGGGTAATGCCACAGAAGATTCAAGTGAGAAAGGAGGAAGAGGCACCAAAGGATGAGAGCTGTGTCTGGGCTGAATGTAAGGAAAGTGACATTCTGCAAAACTATGGGAATGTGGTTTCTAGAAAGAAGACCAAGTGGGAGGAGGTGCAGAGGAGACACATGCAAAGGCAGAGGCCCAAGTGTTTTGAAATGATGACAAGGGGATTCAGAGCAGCCATTTTCACAGAGTGAGTCTATGCCCCAGGTATGACAACCACCACTTTGGTGCATTATTTTATCTAAGCATTGCAACAGAGTTGCCCCATTTTATTGCTAAAAAATTTGAATCTTCAGGAGGTCAATCTGCAATGATCCCCCAGCTGCTAAGTGGCACGGCTCATAGAAGCTGGAGCAAGGTCTTCACAGCAGTTCCCACCTCTCCACTCTGCTGTTCAGAAGGCTATAAATAGCCTGGCATTGCTAATGCATTAAGTCAAAGGGAGACAGAACAACACATCTGTTTGCTAGAATACCACATCGGCACTTGTATGTGTGACTAAGTCATGCGGCTGCCTTGAGAGTACTGCTTCACTCTCAGTACATGCTTCCAATATATTAGAGACTCGGGTTGTATCGATTCTTCATTTCATTCTTGTCAGGAATGGTAAAGAGTTGGTCTGTGCATTGTTTAAATTTCTAAAGTGAATGTGATGAGTATCTTCAGAAGATTGTCACCTTTATTACAAAAGGACAAATCATAAGGCAATGGGGTACATACAGTTTCTATCAACCTCAGTAAGTTCTATGTGTGAGGCTCAGTGGGCCCAGACTCACTGCTAATTTCACCAGACAGCTCAAAGCTGAGTCTGGGAGACCGGTGGTCCCATGTGGAACATCCTGTGATTGGTAAAATAAACACCAATCACACCTACATCTCAGAATTGTTGAAAGGATTAAATTAGTTAATATGTATGTTGCCTTGCACAGTCCTGGGACCAAAAGCCACTCAGTATGAACTGATATCAGACTCTGTTCTACACAAACCCAACCCTATTCCTTCCATGTGGTAGATAGTGCTATTTTTCATTGCAATAGTTTCAAATATCTGACAACAAACAAAACAACAATAACAACAACAAACAGAAACTAGAAAATACAATGAATTTATAGCACGAGCATTTGATGTTCGGAGACTTAGCACAGATGTTCCTGAGACTAAATAGTGTGTGTAAAAGTATCAAGAAGATGACATTTCACTGCTGAGCTCCACTGTAGAGAATGAAGATCCCCAACAAATTACAGCTGTAGTTTCCTAGCTAACCCCGCTGTGTGAGTTACTGCTGGTGAGTTTCTTTTCTGTTCTTTTCTTTCCGTTTTTAAGAAGACTGCACTTAAGCAACCATGCCTATAGTTTTTAAATAAGCCTCTTCCTTCCCCCCCAACAGCAATGCCAATGCCAACCCAACCTTCCTTTTTTGTTGTTGTTGTTGTTGTTTCTTTTGCTTTCCTTGTAACCTATTTATATAAGAAAAAAGGACACTCAAAATCTGCTGCAAACGCATCACATTTGCTTCCAAATAACCAAGCCTACTACACATAAGGATGGCAATTGCCATCTTTAAAATGTTTTATTCTACAAGGTGAGAATATAGTCAGGTTTATATGAACTGGCTACAAAACAAATACAAATCAGGTAATTAATTTTAACCAGATCTTCAGTGTCCTTATTACTGGTAGAAAAGGGAGAAATTTAATCCCAATTTGTCAATATTTAGAATCTCTAACTAAATAAAGCTGCAACCACAGTCGTTGTTTCTTAGGACTCCTTGCAGGCTCTTTAGGTCATGAAAGTTCTTTTTGCTTATGCAACTTAATTAAAATTAATTTCCTCTAAAATCCTCTTTATGCAGATTGATTATTCTCTACAGAGTTTTTAAAAACCCCAGATGCAACATCCTAGGTGTATTGGAGAAGTCTTGTGAGCAAGAGTCGGGGTGTCAGGGAGTGCTATGGTTCAGAAGCTGCCTGCTGTCCTCAGTACCTGACACATTCACAGTTCTTAGTGACATTCACAGTATGCAGTGAGGGTGTGAGTGTACATAGACAATCTTCAGAAATAAAGCTCATATTCTGGGACTCAGACTTTCTTCTGACTCCATGTCTCATGTTTGATAATGTGTCTCAGTTTTCTGGTCCATAGAGCTCAATGTCAAGATCCAGTCTTAGAGGAGTCCCCAACACATTGCATTGCCAAAGAAATGATCTTCGTCACTCTCACTCTTAAGTGGTCTGTTTAAGCTACCATTAGCAGATAGATAGTCACTTCAGAGGAAAATCTCTCTCTCTCTCTCTCTCTCTCTCTCTCTCTCTCTCTCTCTGTATGTGTGTGTGTGTGTGTGTGTGAGAGAGAGAGAGAGAGAGAGAGAGAGTGTGTGTGTGCGCGCACATGTAAGCACGTGCATGTGTGCCTATGTGTACTGCCTGTGCCCACCCCTCCACCACCTTCCACCTCTCTTGCTAGTCTACCTCATCTCTTGCTTTGGCTAGCTGTCCCACCCTCAGGCCCAAGGGCCTCTCCTCCCCCTAATGACTAACTGTACCAACCAAAGTGATCTTTTGAAAACACAAGTCAATGACTCCATGGCTTTAAACTTTCCAATGACTCCCTATCATATCAACAATAAGCCCAGCATATGCTAGAAGGGCAGGAGATATGTCAATCACCTGTCTATCTACTGCATCTCCTCCACTCTCTTACATCATCATCAAGCTGCTTACCTAGGGTCCTCCTTGTCACCTATTAAGCCACAGTGCTTGTCCTCTACCCCACCTCCAGCTTTGGGTATGGGCTTCTCTTGTCTTGGATTTCTCCACAGGTTCTTCTTTTTCATTCACATCTTTGTTCAAATGTCCCAATCCGCCTATCTGAATCTACGACCAGAGCATCATTCCAAAGTCCCCTCACACCACCCCACACTTTGTCCTTATTATTTTTGTGCTCTTCATGAAAGTGTTAACTCCACTGGAACAGAGACTGTGCCTGTTAGTTGCTGTAATGTTTGCATTCAGATTCTCCAAGACAATCTTCAGAATGTGCTAAGTATACCAACTAGAAATGTTTTAATGATTCAGTCAGTTGTCTTTCTTTACCACCTACACATTCAGCAGGGGTGGGGTGAATAACTGATACAATAGTGATGATTCTGGCTAAGTTATCAAAAGGCTTCTGAGTCTATAATACTTCTTCACAAGCAAAAATTGAAATTTTCCTTTTTTATTTTATTTCATGAGTCACATGAAAATGCCTTCTAGACCCCCTCTCATATTTCACCTGTGTGTGCCATTAACAACTCATTCATCTTCTTGAGCTAAGTTACAAGCTAAGTGAGATGAGTGTGTTATTACTTACTGGCTGGGTCATTTGAGTACATTAAGAACTTTTTGGATCCGGTGCTCAGGCCTTGGTTCCATTTTTTAATTACAATACATTTTCATATGAATCTACTATATTGCAGAGTAGACACATTACTTAGAAATCAACCACCCAAGAGAGAAGAAAGCAGACACGAGCTAGGCCTTTGGTTGTTGAGAAGCACTGCAATATAGTAAAGTGTGATCTTGGCATCACGGAGAGAAGGACAGGTTACAACCAGCACAGAACAGAGGGGTAAAAATTTTGGAATAAAGATCATGGAAGGCAACTGGATTGGTAACTTTCAATTGTGATAAACGTCATGTCCAAAGGCAACTAGGGGAGAAAAGGTTTACGCACTCCAACCACAGCCAATCACTGAGGGAAGTCAGGGCAGGAGCTGAGGCAAGAACCATGGACAAAATCAGCTCACCTGCCTGATTCTAGGATCACATTTCACTATTTTTCTTATGTCTCCCCCCGCCCAGGGTTAGGACCATCCACAATGGTATGGACTTTCCCACATCTACCCATAATCAAGACAATTCCACACAGACATGCCTACATGCCAACCATCTTTCTTCAGTTGACGCTCTCTCCTCCCAAGGATCTCTAGTTTATTCCAAGTAACTCTAGTTTGTGACAGAAACTAACCAGCACAGCAGCATCTCCAACTTTATTATATTTAGAAAGAAATATATAAAGAATGAGATATGGTCTACAGAGTGAATTCCAGGACAGCCAGGGCTAGACAGAGAAACCCTGTCTCGAACCCCCCAACCCCCACCCCAAAACATGAGATAAATAGATTTATGAAGTACCTATAAAGAATGCTGTTGAATTGGTGAGCATGGAGGCCAAGACATGGTAAAGGCTTTCTGGTACCTTAGAATGAATATAAGGAAGGCTAGACAGCTACAACCTAGGTGTGGAGAAATGGAGAGGAAAGAAGCCCTGAGTAGGCAGGAACACTGAGGCAAGGGTAAGCAGTGCATGGTGGAGCTAAACTCTAGATAGATATTTTAAATGAACTGAAGGAAAGGGACAAGAATTTGAGGGTCAAATCATATTAATTATCAATTTAAACTCATACCAAAATGGCATGTTTCGTAAAGAATCACACATTATCATATTAAGCTGATTCAAGGAATGGACTTGGGGAGGAGGGATGAGCATGCTCACAAGGACTGGGAGGAAAATAAATTAATAAAATAAGATAGAGACCTTCATGGTTTGCTGATCAGAGTCCAATGAACTGAGGAGAAAGTTGGTTCAGTTCTGACTCTGGTGCATTGTGAATGTATAACAGAACAGCTGAAGGGGTGAGGTAAAAGAGAGGCCAGAGACATGACAACTGTGAACCTGAAGGAAGAACATGCCAGGAACCTTTAGAGTAGAGGAAATAGTCTGCACAGTTTTTTATTTTCTCCTGGTACTAACCTGCACTTTTACTTTGTATCCTTGTGTGCTTTCTGCAGAGCTGGGTATTGAACCCATGGCCTTGATTATGAACTCTATTACTGACAGGCTTCCATCCTCTTTGCTCATTTCCAAACTCATGATGAAACATTAGATTTAGATTAACTTGCAAGTAACTTTTAGAACATTTGTGAGCAAAAATAGATTATTTCTCAATGATGAAAATGACATACACATCAAAAATAACATTAATTTACAGTAGCTTGGTTGCTGTTATAAAAATAAATGAAGAGATTAATACCGTAGTTAAGGTAAGAATTAGGGAAGATTGGAAATGTACTTGGACTTGGAACAAAGCTGCAGAAAAATCCTGTGGCAATGGAAAATGATTTTCATGCAACCTTTACATAACTGAAGTTGGATCAATGCAGGGTGGCCATGTCAGGAATACAGATCTTAGCTTTGCTACCAATGGGAGGGAGGAGAGGAGGGAAGGAGTTAGGAAGGGAGGAAATTAAGGAAGGGGAGAAAGAAGGAAGAAAGGAAAGAAAGAAGGGAGGAAAGGAAGGAGAGAGGTGTGGAGAGAAGTCTCTCAGTGAAGGCAAGGATTTCCCAACTCATAAAGAATTTTACACATTCCTCTACAATGAAATGAAGAATGAATAATATCCATACCAATTAAAAACTAAAAGACAACTGGTGTTTTCACTAAAGGGAATTCAATGAGTATAGCTCTGCTTAAGCATATCATGAATTACTACAGGTTGGTGTAGTAGTCCCTGCAACACTTGGGTTAGCCAGCATTTCTTATCTGGATCTGTGTGATCAGTACAGGATATTTCAGTGGAAAAATCATCATCTCTTGCAATCATAGCCTAAATAGAAGCCTAGATCCTCGAATTAATGATTATTCTTCCCTGCTAGGCATATTAGTTGTTCTTCATTCCCAGGCTCTTATCATACCTGCTCAATTTCTACAACAATTTTTTTCCTGCAATTCTGAATAGATTTGGCTTTTATCATTCCTCTCCCTAAGTGCTTAGGAGAAGAACTACTATTATGGAGGCGTGCCACAAAAGGGAGTACATTTTAATAGGATTATGATAACAGAATCTTTATCCAAGGACTGCTGCAAAGAGCAGAGGAGACTTCTGTTTTCAGATTAGAGCTCAGGCTTTGAAATGAAAAGTGGATTATCTTATTAGCTTGGAAAATGATGTATAGCACTCAAGTCGCATCTCTTGTTTGTAAAAGGAACTGTTTCAGGTGAACATGCTGTTGGTTGGCTACCAGTATGACATGCATCCCACAAAGCAAGAGAAACTACAAAGAGAGCCATTCTGCTCCTCTCCTGGCAGCTGTGGTTACTTTTTCTGACTCTCAAAAGCAATCAAACCCCCCAGTAGCTAAAACCTGCTCAGCTGCTGTGTGTAAATAGTGGATGAATGAAATTGTAGAGAACCATGCTCTCTTAGAGACTTGAATAGAAATATTTTCACTTCAACTGCAAAATAGTCCAATGAGTTTAGCTTTTGTGCTGCTTATGAAAATCTGTGTTTAACTGAACATGGAGTGGGAACAAGGAGTCTTGGTGTTAATAAAATTTCGATCCCAAAAGATTTGGGGCTGCATCTGGTGACATTTACTAAGGAAGGTCCAAGTGTGGCAGTGGTAAGGGGGTCTGAGGGTGTGTTATGGGAGTCAGTAAAGGTCAGCCTTGGGTACCCTCTTTGAAGCTGTTGCTCTGTTGGCAACGATGAAGTCTAGGAAAGCCTACAATTGGACCAGTACTCGGGATGGTAGTCATCACTCTGTACATCAGCTCCTCCACCCACAGAGTAGTATTGCTCTCAACAGAACAAGCTAACAATGTGCACAAACAGCCCAAGCACACCAGACTTCACTATACAGGACTCCCTTCCAGGTCTGCCTCTTGACTGGTGATCTCTATACTCCCAAGGCAAGCACCTGTAGTAGCAAGCATTCAGAAATAAGGGCACTATCCACACTCGTGTATTAATTACTTTTCTTGTTATAACCAAAATATCTGATGAAAGTAACTCAATTGGGGGAAAGGTTTATTTTGAATCACAATCTGAGGAGATGCAGTCCATCATGGCGGGAAGGTGTGGCAGCCAGAATAGGAGTCAGCTAGTGGCTCTGTAGTCAGGAAGCAGAGAGAGATGAGTGCTGGTGCTCAGCTCACTTTCTTTTGCATAGTCCAGGATCCCAGTCTATCAATGGTGCCACTCCCTTTCAGGAGGATGCGTCATTATTCTTCATCAGTTAAACATCATGTAAACAGCCTGAAAAATACACTTTAGAACTGTGTTCCCATGGCAACTCTAAATCTAGTCAAGCTGATCAAGAATATTAACTACCACAATCCATTTTGACAATTTTAAATAGAAAAACATTAACATTTTATGGTTTCACCTGGTACAGTGGTTTTGAAAGATAGTATTAAATATCAGAATGCCAAGCTGTAGGGCATGATTGTTTTTGAAAGAATTATGTGATTTATTAACGAAAGAATTAGAAATGATAACTGGGTAAAATGATATTTAAAATATATAGTAGTTTTCTCACTACCAGTTGCTTGCATCCAGATTTATGGAGTTGATATATTTGGAAGGGTAGTTATATAGGATCCTGGTAATGTAGAACTGAGGGCTTTCACATGGTAGCTACTACCAGTCATGAGAGATAATTTCATATCATAACTGTTAGTGTGAGTATAGACTAGTTATATATCGACTGGATTGTGTTAAAAATAGAGTTATGACAACCAATCTTAAATAACAAAGATCTCTTTAAAATGTCATTTGACCTATTCAAGGTTAAATCCATTTCCCAAAGTAAAATTCCATGAAGTAATATCTAGCAGCTATACATGTCTTCCACTGTATTAATCTCATCACTCTGTTCTAACAAGGATTCTAAGGGACTCGCAAGGATTTCTTGTCATTCTGTGCTCCTCAATGTACCAACTCAGGATGACACATAGGACTCTCTCCATTCTGTAGATGTGCGAATATGCACAACAGTGAGAGAAAATAAGCATAATGTGAGCTCTGATAATTGTCCCTTCAGCTTTTTTCAAGGCCTACACTTGGTTCTAGAATCAAAATATTTATGGGGGTGGGAAGCTGGCATGTTGTGGCTAATAAATAATGACTGTTAACAAAATCTAGAATTACCAAGACTGTATGCCTCTGTCCACGTCTGTGAAGGAATTTCAGCATTAGGTTAAATAAGGTGGATACATCCACCCTAACTGTGAGCAGCACTATTTCATGGGCTGAGGTTATGAGCTGTGTAAAAGAGAAAGCAAGCTAAGAATCAGAGTTCATCTCTTTCTGCTTCTTGATTGTGAAGTAACCAGCTGTCACAAGCTCTAGCCAGCAGGATTTTTCAGCCATCTTGAATTGCATCCTTCAAATGGTAAGTCAAAACAAACAAACAAACAAATGAACAAACAAAAGTTTCTTTCCTTAAGTCACTCTTGTCAGATATCATTACAGCAACTAGAATATTAACTAACAGCATGTTTGCTGGACTTTTTGTTTGTTCCTAATTTAAATAATGCTTCATTAATTCCTTGAGAATTTTATGCAATATATTTTGATCAAATTCATCTTTCTACTCTGACACATCCCAGATCTACCTTATCCTCCTACTTCATGCTATCTTTTTCTGCTTTAAGATCACCTAGTACAATTCCACAACAATCTCTAAGACTTGAGGGGAGAAATATGATATTGATGCCCCATTTATGGCAAAGTACTTTATAGTCACTTATTCTCTGCATATTGACAAGTTCTATTAATTGCCACCTACAAAAAGGGAGAAAGAAAAGAAGAAAAGAAAACAATGAGCTTCTTCGATGAGGGTTGAGAGATGCAATAATCTATGGGTACAGTGATAAATCATTAGAAGTCAGTTTAATGCTATGTCAATTTAGCAAACTAATAGTGATATGTTCTCCCTTAGGATTAGCCATAGGTTCTTGGCTCTAATAATGGTGCCAGGTATGGGCTGTATCTGGTAGAACCAATCTTAAATCCAAATCAGAAAGTGTTTGATTATTCCCATAACATTTGTGCCACTACAAGTGGCATATCTTGTCAGGCCAGCCCTTATTGTAGCTCACAGCCTTCACATCTAGATATGATTGATGGTTGCTCTTCTCTTCTGGTAGTGTTCAAGCACCTCCTAGCACTATGAGAACTAGATAATAGGCAAGAAGCTTCAAGGTCAGAAGTAGCTTGATTTTTCTATATCTACATCCCAAATATATGTGTCTTCAGCAATAAACTTTTACCACCTAATTCTGGAGGGCAAATAAGAGCAACGGCACTAATTGTGAAGTTTAGAGTCTATGCTCTAATCTATACCTGTGGTAGTGATATAAATAGAGAATGCTGACAGACACTAGAGGTTAGTAGAAATTCAGGCATTCAGTTCATCCTTGTGGAGGAAGCAGGAAGTTTGTAAAAAGTAATCAAGAAGCAGCTACATGTGAGAGACAAAACCTGGACTGCCCTAGAGGAATTTTTAAATAAGCTGCTGAAATTTCAGGAATGAGGAAAGTCGAAATAAGTAAACAACAAATTAAAGATGGTAAGCAAATCCACCAGACTGTAAACCCACTGAAATGTCATTAATTGAGGTACATTGTAGAGATGATGACCCTGTCCCTCTAAATACTTCAGGGTGTGTCTCCTACATGCAAGAACATTCTCTTACATGACCACAATACAATATCCAGCTAAGAAGAATATTTTAGACATTCAAGGAATAACTTGTCTTCCATTTCTAGGTTATCTCCTGTGATCATTGTAACAGTGGAGGTAAAAGAAGAATCTGGGAATCTGGGGTCCAGTTAAGGTCCACAGGATATATTTGGATATTCTCTCTCTCTCTCTCTCTCTCTCTCTCTCTCTCTCTCTCTCTCCATCCTTCCCTCCCCCTCTCTCCCTTTCTGGTTCCTCTACAGCTAGCACAATGTCATTGCTTTTTGCTTGTCATATTTCATTGCATTGACTTTCACAAGGATGCCAGCCACTCATAAAATGTCTGACACAGGTCTTGCATTCTCACTTAAGGAAAAAGATGACCTTAGATAGATGGGCCCACATGCCAACCTGATCCAGACAATCTCTCATCGAGATTCTTCTCGGGTGATTCTAGAATGTGTCAAGTTGACAATTAAAACTAACCATCTTGTAAGCTAAACAGAGTAAAACAGTCTTTTTGGCA
The DNA here is from genome assembly GCA_019843965.1 of Rhynchomys soricoides. NCBI lineage: Eukaryota > Metazoa > Chordata > Mammalia > Rodentia > Muridae > Rhynchomys > Rhynchomys soricoides. The sequence goes on from JADRCH010000009.1 coordinate 21,356,021, forward strand.
TTTCCCTGTACACACTTAGAATCAGTGATGTCTTCCAGGAGTATTACATCTAATCAATGTTATAGAAATTACTGATGAATTGAGAAATTATAAATGACAGCCAGCCCTCACAGTGGCCTCACAGGAAGAGAGGACACTGGAAGCTTAGCTCCAGAATCATCTCATTCATTTATTCAAAGCTGACCTGCGTTTGCTCCAACCATTTCTCTTTTCCTAGATCCTCCAATACAACACCCTTGTAAAATGCCTCCCAGTTTCCAACCCCAAACAAGCCTAACCACTATTCTTTGCTATTGATTCTATAAATGAATTATGGACCATCCTCAACCATCAGTTATCTGAGCAGCATCCTTATGAGAAGCAACTCCTCCCTCCTACAACACTTTGACCATGGAATCTATGCGTTCCTCTTGAAAACAAGTTATGAATAGGCATTGAAACCTCGGGTTAACAGACAAGAAGTAAATGCCATTAAATCTCACAATATAGAAATCAGGCCTACTTTGAGAGTAACTTCTCTTATTTTCATGAATTTCTCTTTACCTTCAGAAAATTTAAGTGAATGAAGTGAAGCGCGCACTCATGCTCTCGTGCTGCCTTCTCTGGTGCTCAAGGGAAGGTAACATCTGGAGACCCCAGGCCAGCTCTTCTGATTGCCAGCTGTGTAGCAAATTTATTTAATTTCTAGTATTTCTTTCCTCACCCATAAAACATATTCAGTAATAGCAATGGCATCACAGAGTTGTTATGAAGATAGTGTAAACCTTGCTAAAGAGATCTAACATCTGCTGTCATTCCATCAGTCAATGATATAATGCATCCATATTGTTATTAATGGAATGACTTTACGCTCTCTGAGCAAGCTCACAAAAGACTTACCTAACCAAACCATTTCTATGGGGAGAGCTTTCTGATTCTTCGATATTCCTTGCCTCAGCATCCATTCTTACACCTGAGAAGCACTCTACCAGACTATTCTAGCTTCTCAGAATGAAACACATTCATGCTGTTTTCCCCATCTCTCTCTAGGATCTCCGTCTTTATTCTCTTGTATTTTTTAACTTTTTAAATTTTTCGGATAATTGAAGATTCACAGACAATTGTAAAAAAAAAAAAAAACCACAAGACACTGCATACTGTTCATTGAGTTGTTTTGCATAACAATAGTGTAAGATCATAAGCAGGAAACTAACATTGATACAACCCTCCTACCTTAGCCAGATTTCTTCAGGCACTGTGTTATTGAGTTCTTTGTAATTTTTTCATATATTTACTGTCACAGTTGAGATGCAGAAAGTTTTCATTGCAGGAATCCCTCGTATCCTACCATTTCATAGCATCCTTCTCCTTCCATTCACCCCTAACTCTTGTCAGCCTCTTGTTTATTCATCCATCATTTCTATAATTTTGTCACACCATGATGCTTAAAAGAACGGAGTCACAAAATAAAGTTTTGATACATTTTAAAATTTCACAACGGTTCCCTATAGATGGTAAAAGTCATGATTATCAATGAGCCTTTGCTTCTCACTGCTGAGTAGGGCACCATGATCTGATGGAGCACAAACAGGCTAACCAGCCACACCTTTATGTTTGTTCAAGTAGCTTTCAGGTTGTGTTTGTTATGAAGAAAGCTGACATGACCATTTGCTTTTCTGTTTCTGTAGGATAAATATGCAACAAAGCTAATGCTATGGTGAATGGTGAGCACACGTTTGGCTAAATTGACCTAATTGGCTATTCCCTATGGCATCCCCATCAGAAATGTGTGAGTGGTCCAGTGTCTATGCACCTCCTGGTGTTATCATTACTTCTCATAACTGTTTTGATCAGTATATAGTGACATCTCTCTTTCACTTTAATTTACATTTGCACCAGTAGCTCATGGGTGTACCACATGTTCTCACACTTGTTTATAATCTCTATAACCTCTTCAGTGAAAGACTTGTTATTGTATTATTTTCCATTTTCCAGTTGGATTATTTGAGTCATATATTATTTACTTCTAAGTTTCTAAGGTTTTAAATATATTCTAGATACATGTTCTTTGCTAGATGTGTGACTTGCACTGTATCCCAGCCTTCAGCTTGCTGTTTCTTTCAATGTCTTTCACAGGATAAGTGTTGATGAACCCTGCTTGCTAATTTTGTTCTTTTTGTGGATTGCACTTTTGCAGCATCAATTCTTCACTTTTTAGTCTTAACTCTCAAAGTTTTTCCCCCTAAGATGTTTCCCTAACTAATTCGTAATGTTGTATTTTACATGTAAGTTTCCAATTCGTTATGAGAATTTTAAAATAAGATCTGTGGGCAAGTAGAGGGTCAGCTTTCTATGGAAGGACAGGAATCCTTAGCTCATCACATAGAGTCCAGACAACTGGCAGGTTTCCTCAGCATCACTTCTTACCAATGTCCACAGTGCCTTACCCACACAAGTCTACTTAGGGCTTTTTAGGGGCCATTGTTCCTTCCATGACACTAGTATTTCTTGCTCTTTCCCCTCAACCCTATTAGAAGGTCACCTTTTCTGTATTTCCCTTGATGCTGTCCCTCCTCCTCAGAAAATCTGTCTGCACTCAATCTTCATGCCCCTGATATTCTTAGCCCTCTCTATTCCATCCAGCTCTCCTTCTACCAAATGGAGGTCACAGGAAACAATTTCTTTTATGGAGCTTTTTTTTTTTTTTTTTTGAGAACTAAATTAAATTACATGTAAAGCTTAATAAAAGCTAACCAAGGCCACAATCAGTTCTCAATGTATTAGTCATTGTAACTGTAATAATTGTAATGATTGTAATAGTGTCTTTGGCATATCTCATGGGATAGTTTATTATACATGTTTATTATGTATTCCTTTTTTACTCTTCTTCTCCACCAATCACGTAACATTTTCTACAGTACATCTTACTTGTCCACTACACTATGGCACCATAGGCTCGGACAAACAGTTGTTGAATTAAATTGTATATTTTATTTCAATTACTCTACCAGCTCCAAAAACAAAACAGAAAAAAAGAGCAACTAAATTATACTCCCAATCAACATATTATTTAATTGACAATTGGTAAATAGCCCTTTCTTCAATCATTTTGTGTTTTATTGCAACTTTAAAAGTTAAATGACTTATGGAAAGAAAGGATAATTAGATTACTTAATAGAGAGAGAAAAGTAGGCTTAAAAATGGTGGCTGGCGTTACTTTTCCTCCTCCTCCTCTCCCTCCTCCTTCTTCTTCTCTTCCTCTTCCTCCTCATTCTTCCTCTGCTTCTCCATGATCCCCAACAGAACAGTATTTGTTTTAAGATCAAAACCAATATGCAAACTTCATTAGACATATGCTATTGAGTCCCGTCTCACATTCTATCACATCTGACTTTCCCCACATTTTTGGAAGAAGATGCATCAAGAAGGGGTTAGTGAAGAAGAATTAGTTAAACATTGTGACAAAGAATGAGAATTCAGGATTCTAAAAGATAAAACTAATGGGATTGGGAAGGCTTTGACAGACCACACTGAAAAAAAATGACAAATTCATTTGTAGAATGTGATAACATAAAAATAAAACTTTCTAGAAAAGAAGTAGAATCTTTTATGCTACTGAGAAGCCCAGAATATAGATGTAATTAATGACAAAAAGGAGAGCTCAGAATGTTTGGGTACAAAGTTAAATCTGGGTGGGAGGAATAAGTTCTGGTGTTCTGCTGCACAGTGGGATGTCTATAATTAACACAGTGGAACATGTACTTTAGCATCTCTAGATGAGAGAATTCTCAGTGTTTCACCACAGAAAAGTGATCAATATTTATAGCGGTAGGCATTCAAATTGTCTGATTTGATCATCATACAAATCACATCTGTATCAAAAACCATGCCATGCTGTTCAGTTCACACCTATATATCCACGAGGGGGGGGGTACATAAAAATATCTTCAAATCTCTCAAGAGCTGTGTGTAAGAATTTGGGTGCCACTTGCTGCCACAAAGCTGGCTTCAGTTTCAAGATGTACCATCTCCAGCTCAAGGGAGGAAATCTTAGCTAGGCCATTGCCAGTGCCAATATTTGATTTTGGTAGAGGTACATGACTCATTCTGGGTGATGAGATATAAATGAGGTTATCATCATCATCATCATCATCATCATCATCATCATCTTCACCAAATTATCTTATTTGTTTACATTACAAATGTTGACCTTCTTCCTGGTCCCCCTCCCAAAGTTCTTTACCCTATCCCCATCCCCTTTGCCTCTGAGAGGGTGCCCAACCCACCTACCTCACACCCTCTCCTCCAGTATCCCCCTTCCCTTGGGCATCAAGTCTTTACAGAATTAGGTACATCCTCTCCCACTGGGACAATCCTCTGCTACATATGTGCTGGGGGCCATGGACCAGCCCATGTATGCTCTTTGGTTGGTTGCTTAGTCTCTGGGAGCTCTGAGGGATCCAGGTTGGTTGATACTGTTGTTCTTCCTATGGGGTTGACATCCCCTTCAGCTTCTTCAGTCCTTCCCCCAACTATTCAACACCTCTCCCCAACCTTTCCACACCTCTCCCCAACCTCAGTCTAATGGTTGGCTGTAAGTATCTGTGTCTGTCATAGTCAGCTGCTGGTAGAGCCTCTCAGAAGACAGCCACAGTAGGCTCCTGTCTGCAAGTACAACATGGCATCAGTAATAGTGTCAAGGTTTGGTGCCTGTGCATGGGATAGATCCCAAGTTGGGACAGTCACTAGATAGCCTTTCCTTCAGTCTCTGCTCCATTTTTGTCCCTGCATTTCCTTTAGACAGGAACAATTCTGGGTCAAAAATTTTGAAGGTGGGTGGGTGCCCCATCCCTCCACTGGCGTCACTGTCTAGCTACTGGAGGTAGTTTCTTCAGGTTCCATCTCCCAACTGTTGGGCATTTCAGCAAAGATCATCCTCATTGAGTTCTGTACCTATTCTTAAACTTAACAGATATGAGAAAGGAGCCATGCTACACCCTATCTTTGTGAATTTTATTAAGATGTTGTATTCTGAACTCTTGAGGTTACCAAACAACCATAAAGACACCTATGAACAAATTCAGGGTGACAGACCAGAAAACTTGGAAGGAGCAGGGTGCCTAATGGAATTACACAACTTTGGAAAGGAAATGGGAAGACCTCTAGTTCTGTATACCTTGTTAGAATAGCTTAGCCCCCACTTTCTGGTCAGCTTTGTGGATTTCCTGTTTGTAGTCTATAAAAGTCTCTTGATTGACACTGTGTTTGGGTGGACTCTCTCAGTGTTACAGTTTGAATAAAAACTGACTCTCCCAGACTCATGTTCTAGAGGCTTGGTCTTTAAATGAGGAACTATTTGTGGAGACTGGAAGTAGATCACAGGACAAGTCCTTAAGTGTATCTTATCTCTAGGCCTTTCCCATCTCTCTCTACCTCTGTCTGCCATGAGGTAAACTGCTCTGTTTTAATCTCCTCACCATGATGGAGTGAAACCATCGAAACCATATGTTAAATGGCTCTTCTTTCGCTCTCAAGTTGTTCTCTCGAGTAGTTTGGTCACAGTGACTTAAATTCTAACACACTGAGTCTTCCTGACAGAGAAATTTTAAGCAGGAAACCTGCAGGTTAGTTGGCTAAAAGTGTGTTCATGCTTTCAATTAATATTCCAGAAAAAAAACAAAAACAAAAAACAGGCATGCTGTACACATAGTGAGGAAGAAGGAGAAACAACAAGGACATAAAATACAGGATGTCTAGGTTCAAAACCCACCTTGGTACCTCACCAACTAGCTGGCCCTGGGCAAGATGCTTTATTTGAAGGACTCTCAGATCCTGTATTGTAAAATGCCCACAGTAATGTCTACCCTGTAGAATGATGCAGAGAATTAAATGCAATCATGCAATAATAAAAGGCCTGTCAAATGGGAAACAGAATAAATGTTAGTTCCTTCTCCCCTAATTAATCCTTTGGTAAGATGCGACACTAACACGGTTTATTAGACTATTAATTCAGATGCTGTCTTTCCAGCAGAAATTACTTTGACAGTTGGGCTTGTGTCACCACAAGTAATTTCTATTGAAAATCTCCTGATCTTAACACTTCCCCCAGGAAGCCTTATGTGTTACAGAGGGCTCAGGCTGGGTTACTTCCAGCTTTGGGGAAAATTGATGTGAGGATCCACGATCGGAGGTTTTCTACACCCTTGAATGTTTTATTCTCACACCTTAAAAAGTGTATGTGGTGGAAATAATGGACTTCAGGGAAGCGTGCTTGTAAGAACTCCACTTTATTTCCACACTTTCTGGGACATTGCACCAAAAGCTAATCATATCCTGATGATTATCACCAACCTTCTGAATACAATTAATTAACATACTATGTATATATTGTGTCTGGAGCATAGTAACAAAACTAGGGCTTGGTTTTAACAAGAAGCATTCTTTAATACTGTCTTAAAATTACAGGCTATTGTGAAGGTACTCAGCTTTTATGATAGATAAATAAAAGGCATACTTACTTAGTCACTAATCTTCTTGCATGCCATATAAAGATAGGATTAATATTTGTTAAAATGCAACTAGAAGGGTCTTAAAGATGCATTTACACTTTAACCTAGAAGCTTTACTTCCTGAGTTTTATTTTGAAGAAAGAATTGAGTATTTATGCAATGATTAGTTGTTTTATGTGTATGGGCATTTTGTCTTTGTGTATGAATGTGCATGCGCACTACATGTGTGTCTAGAGGCCATGAAGGCTAGGTGAGGGTGCTGGATCACTAGAACTGGAGTTAGGACAGCTGTAAGACACCATGCAGATGCTGGGAACTGATCCTGGGTCCTCTGCAAGACCAGCAAGTGCTCTTACCCACAGAGCCATCTCTCCAGACAGTGGTTTTTAAAGAATATTATTACAAGAAGAAAATGGTCTCATAATTCAACCTTAGAAGATTCAAGAGAGTTTCAGAATGTCTACACAGTGAAATACAATATAACTACTGAAAGTAAAATTATAGAAAGTTTAAATTTCTAGAGGTTATACACTATGTGTCATGTATTATCATTTAACTAAATTTAATGTATTCATGAATAAAATTTTCAATATTGTAAACCAAATAAATATGAACATTAATCCTATTTGTTTACATCTTGGTTTATTGTTTTGTAGTAAGAATAAGCATTTGTATAGAAAAGTAAATTTTAAAAACTCAAAACAAAACAAATACTTTTAGTTTAAATAGGAGCAAGAGTTTGCCATTATTCACTATATATATTGTCTTAGTTTGCCTTCGGATATCTGCTGTGATAAGACATTATGACCAAACCAACTTGGGAAGGAAAAGGTTTATTTATTTGCCTTACACTTTCATCTCACAGTTCATCAGAGTGAACTGTAGACAGGAACTGGAAGCAGGAACTGATGCAGATGCAATGGAGGAATGCTGTTTACTGGGGAGGAATGCAGCAAGTCATGGCGTGCTCAGTTTACTCCTTTTTAATCCAACCCAGGGCCACCACAATGAACTGGACCCTTCTATATCAACAAGAAAACACTCCACAGACTTGCCTATAGACCAATCTGATGGAGACATCTTTTCAATGGAAGTTTCCTCTTCTTAGATAACTCAGGATTACGTAAGTTTACAAAAAGTGACAGGCACACTGATTCTCAACTCTAACTTCTCTGATTTCCCCCATGGTTCAGCTCAGGAGACTCAAGACAAACCGAGGCTAAGAAGATCTTAGTGCTGTTTTCTTGGGGGATGTAACTCCTCTGAAGTTAACAGACCTGAATGAGTGTCCCTTCTTTCCCACTCATCCTACCTGCTGGCCATGATCTAGCCAGCTGATATATTGATCCAAGCAATCTGGCCATCAGCAATACTCCAAGTCCTTCACTGATGACAGGGGAGAATCAGGAAATTTTTGTTTCTATGCTTGGTTGGCTCTTTGTATTTTCCTGATGATTTCCTTTAAGCTATAACCTGATTTGTATCCACTCAGGCTCCTGCCTGTCATTGCCAAGCAGGCTCTAGCAGAGCCCTGCCTACTGACCTAGATTCAGGTTGATTTATAATATTAGTGATTATTATTTTCACTGGTTTTTACCCAGACTCTGCTATTTACTCTGTCAAGTATTCTGACCATATTTCACCAAAATACTTAACAACAATGTTGGAAGATTAAAGCTATAATTATTAATTTTATAGATGAAGGAAAAGGTTGCCCAAGATTATGTAGGTAGTAAGATATAGCATCAAAAGGAGATGCTAGTTCTACTTGAATCTTTTTAGAGACCTAGTGATTCAGCAATTTTTAACCTGTGAGTTGTAACCCCTTTGGAGGCTGCATATCAGATATCCTGCATATTAGATAGTTACATTATGATCCATAAGAGTAGTAAAATATCTGTTATGAAGTAGCAATGAATAATTTTATGGTTGGGGGTCACCACAACACAAGGAACTGTATTAAAGCATCACAGCATTAGGAAGGTTGAGAACCACTGCTAAATATAATTGTTTAAATAATAATATTTAAATAATTTTAATGATTGTCTTTGAAGAAAGAGTACAGGTGCCCACTGGCAGGTGTTACTAGACATGAAAACCAGATTCTAAGAAGATAGTACCAAACTACTTCCCAGTCACAGAAGTGATTTGCTGTAAGTCAATGCTCTTGGCTGCTGTTGGCAAGGACTCCCAAGGCATAACCTACGGTTCTGTGAGTTCAGCTCCCTGATGGCTGGCTACCTCCAAACCTCTGTAAACCTCAGAATCCAAAATAGAAAATGAACTTTGTAAGTCCTAAATATCTCACCTGTAAGTATCAAATGAGATGGCATACATGTGAGCACTTTCCAACATATGAAGGTCAAGAAGTCTTGATTACATCTAAATACAACTGCTTCTGCATCAAACTCTGGACAATGTAACTTTTATATAGCATTTTGTAAAAGAATGGATAAGGGATTTTAGAGATACGGAGAAACCTTAATGTGAAGAAGGCCCATGAGTAGCTGTTTCCCCAGGTTTACCATTAGTAAGTTCTGAGGAAAGCTGTCGGCTCAGTGACCCTATCTACCCACTAATGCCTTTGATTTAAAGGTTCCGTGCTAGGCGCAGAAGGTCTTTGCCATGAGACCTGTTAGATGTTAGAAAATCTCGGTACACACTTTGGTTTTAACTCCCTAGGAGCAAATTAGAGCTTTGGCAGAGAGTTTATACACACTTTGTTTAACTTCATGTGAGAGCTGGCACAATTATTCAGAAACACTCTAACAACGTTGGGGTTATGGTAACATGAGAGCTAATCTTAAAACAAAACCCTAGTTAGTATCTTAGGGTTGGGAGAAGCCGGAACTTTTTCACTATATTTTTAAAACTAGCTTAAGTTATAAAAGTGATACGTGGTCATGTTTAAAAAATGTAAGTGGCCCACATTAGGTGAGAGGCAGAGACCTCACTACAGAGTTTCATCATCCTGATGACGATTTCTTATACAGTCTTTGAATGTCTTCTATGATTACACAAGCGAGTGACTATAAATATCAGTTTTAATACAGTGCCACTCTTGTAGACTGCTCTTGAAAGTGATTTTCTTCTTCTGAAATTTTGATTTTAATTTTCATATCCATATGTATGGCTGTAACCATTTTAAGCCTTCCTCCATGGTTATCTCCTTACATGGCTGGGTCATACATTATTTAAGTGTTTTTCTCTGGATTGAGATTTGGTTATTTATAGATTTTTAGCAGCACGGGCAATTTTTACCACATCTTCTTTGAATTATGTGAGTATGTCAAGGAAATTTCCTGTATGTGTGCACACATGCACACATTTGCTGCACATACATAAGCATGTGGG
>JADRCH010000009.1:21367325-21390215 GCA_019843965.1 Rhynchomys soricoides
AGCCTTGGGTAGTGATGCTAAGAACTGCTGTCTTCTGGACATAACATGGTTGCTGTACACATGAACTTACAGCAATGCAGTTACTTACACAGGGCCTATAGAAGATCAAGCCAGTTAAAAAGTTGGACAGCTCCATATCCAAGCATATACTAACAGTCCTAATTGCACTCTGTGGACAAAAGAAAAACGCTATCTCTAATTGTCCAATGTTGACTGAGATTTAACATCTTCAGACATTGACAGATTTAACATCTTCACATTCTAAATATTAATAATTCCACCATGAAAAGAAGGGTATATCTCAGTGAGGAGGGAAATCCACTCCATTACAGAAACACACCCTTAGAATACAATAGCAACTCCAGCAAGAGTAACATTACCCAGCCACAATTCTGTAATTTCCAACCATGTATCTTCATAACACATGAGAGCAGGAAGAGGAAGAAAAGTATCTAAGGAGAGTCTCCTCATCACCGTCCTTCCGCTGGCACATCTCAGAGCTCAGACATAGGTTCAACTCTATTCTGATACTCCCCCACTGTGTGGGCATCAAGTCTCTAGCCTCATCTATAAGATGAGAAGTAATCTAGAAGGCCTGCCTCAGTGGACTCTCACTAAGACTCAGAAAGTCCAGTGAAGATCTCTATCCAAAAGTAGGTAGATAAAGGACAGAATAACTGAACTTCTAATGGAAAGACACCCTCACCCTACCCATCATTCCTCCTTCTCCCATGTTTTATTCCTTTTTGTTTGGCTGAAAAAGAATCAAACAAGCAAACAAACACAAAAACAACAACAAAAAGTGATGCCTTATTAACTAGGTCAAGAGCCCAAAAAAGAGGCTTGGCTTGCGAAAGCTCTGTGCTCTGGAGGTCAGAGTGGCTGGCAGTATATGTTTTTCTGGGCAGCTGTAGTTATGAAAGGCCATCAGATCTATGATATCATCTTCACAAAGCCAATGAGCGAGCAAACACCACATCTTATTGTCACAGCTTATTAGGCACACATCAGTGCACATGGCTATTTAGTAAGTTTTGGCAGTTAGTTTGTCTTACCTCTTCAATGTTTTCTTTCTTTATTTTGATTTTTAGCTGTTACTATGGGTAGAACCCAGGGTCTCATGTATGGTAGCAAGTGTTCTACCAGTGAAAACCATTATCAGACATAAACATTTTCTTTCTATACACTGATAGTAATGTGAAATTGATAACAGGATTTTCCTACACTGTACAATGAACTATAGCGGCCTGAGCAAATATGCAGATTTGACTCTCACTTCATTCTGTTTTAAGGGCAATTACATATTTGCTCTGAGCACCTCAGATTATAGTGCAAATCTTCAGGAAACTTACACTCTCCATTTCTGTTCTTACAGTTTACTTAGAATCCAGGATATGCTGTTCTTCTCCTCTGTTGGGTTTTCAATTATATAATGTCTAAATCTTCATATGAAGACACTTGGTCTTTTCTTCCTTGTTATCTTTGTCTTTTTGTTAGCTAGGCAGCATGATGCGGTCATTTAGATTCCTCTGAGAAGGTGCCAACATCTCATGTCAATGGCATTGACCCTTGTATCTCCCCACAGAGTGAATGGGGGACCTTCAATTAGATGGGCTAGCCTTTACTAGCCTTGCTAGTCAGGATTGGGTCTATGTGATACCAAGACAACTTTGTGCAAAATAAAATAGAATGATAACAATTTACTCACATTATCTGTTAGAAATTTATGGGTTCAAAGAAACTATTTTTATAATTGAATTTTAAAAGGAAAAAATACATTTTGTCAGAATGATTGGTCTCTAAAACTATAATTTTTATTCCATGCCTAATCTTTTATTTAATGGAGTACTTTTTAAGTCTCTAAATAGCAGTAAACTTAAAACCAACCAAAGTTTGAGGAGGTGAATAGCAATGCTGTAAATAACAGTGCCTGACATGTATTCAATTGGAGCAGCAGTTCTCAACCTGTGGATCACAACCCCTTTGGGGGGGTCGCATATCAGATATCCTTCATATCAGATATTTACATTAAGATTCATAGCAGTAGCAAAATTACAGTTATGAAGTAGCAGCAAAAATAATTTTATGGTTGGGTCACCACAATTTGAGGGCCTGTATTAGAGAGTCACAGCACTAAAAAGGTTAAGAAGCACTGAATTGGAGGGTCTGGCAACCAGGGTAAGACAGGAAGGCACTGAAATGCAATAAGAAACCAAGGTGCCTTCATTTGTGTATCTCTCACTTTACCCTAAGTTCATCTGGTAGACTCTGTAGAGATACCATCTTGTCAGAAAGAAGGTTACACTGCTCATATCTCTGTCCAATACTTGGCATCATGTTGTAAGAACTGCAACCAATAAAGACCTGTTCAAAAAACTGTTGCCCATGCCAGTATCTCAGAATGGTTCAAATCTTTGGCTCTTACCTTGTGGTCTTTGACCAATTTTCTGGTTTTGTACAAAGTTAAGAGATAGGGATCTATTCTTAGTTTCTTCCTAATGCATATTATATTTCCTCAGGATTATATGTTAAAGAGGATGCCTTTTCTTTGATTTGTTTGTCTTCTTTATAAAAAATCAGCTGGCTATAGATACATACATGTATGTATGTTCTCTATACTATTCTATCAATATATGTGTGTATGTTAATTGCAATACCGTGATGTTTTGTTGCTATGGTTCTGTGGTATATCTTGAAATCAGGTACTAGTATTGCTTGTTTAGCTCAGGATAGCTTGTGCTCTTTGAGTCTCTTATGTATCAATACAAATCTAGGATTTTTTTTCTGGCATTGTGAAAATGTCATTAATATTACTATATGGTTTGCACCAAATCTATAGTTTGCAATTAATTCTCCTAACTATGAACATGGGGGCCTTCCCATCCTCTAGCATCTTCTTCAATCTCTTTCCTTAGTGTCCTGGAGATTTATCAGCACAGTCTCTCACCTGTTTCACTGGGTTGTATCTTAGCACATTTTTAGGCTAGTGTACATTGGATTGATTTGCTGATTTTTTTCCTAGTGAGTTCGTTATTAGATTATTAGCAAATCTCTAAGGCTGTATATTGATTTTGTAACCTGCCACTTTGAAGTACTTTTTTTTTTTCAGTTCTAAGAGTCTTTTGCTGAAAACTTTGAGGGGTTTCATGTACAGAATCATATCACCTGCAAGCAGGGATAACTTAGTAGAATCAAGACTTGAAATACAGGACTACACCAAATTTAAGAAAAAAAAACTTCTTCAAAAGCAAAGCAAAGTATTACATCTTTCTGAGTATTGTCTTCTTCGTATGCCTTACTCCAATTAATCCTACAATCTTAGGCACATACAAACACACACGCATGCACGTGCATAAAGTCACACTTTATATTTTTCATCTATTCCATTCTTTCTGCATCTAGTTCAATATCACATTCCTTCTAACTTAGAATTAAAATGGCTTCCTAACAGTTCTCCCTGTCTCCAATTGGCTCCCAGTCCTGCAGCCTCTATACTATGGCCACATTCACACAAACTATTTTGATCACATCATAAATAAATAAATAAAAAATAGTCTACAGAATGGGAGGTCTTTGCCAGAGATTCAAATCCAAAACATAAAAAAAAAAAAAAAACCATAAAAATCTTAACAGCAGTATAAATAGTCAATATGGACAAATAATTTGAGCAGTCACTTCTCAAAAGAGGAAATGCAAACACTCAGTAAATATGTAGAAAGTGCTCAATATCTTTAGAATTAGAGAACCACAACTCAAGACTAAATCCCATCTAACTGCAACCAGAATGAATATTACATTTAGAAACAAGAAATGCTGATAGAGATGGAGGGCAAATGGAACCCTTACACATTGTTGGTGGGGATATGAGTTACTACATTCACCATAGAAAACATTATGAAATTATCACAAAACTAAAATTAAAAGTACCTTATGATCCAGCCATACCACTCCTGGGCATATAACTAAAAGAAATGAAGTATGCTTACATAAGAAATATCTGAATACAAGAAAACCCTATTGTGGCACTCTTCACCATAGCCAAGTTATGGAGTCAGTCTAACCCACATCACTAGATGAATAGATTAAGAAAATAGAGTATACATACCCAAAGGAACATTATTTACCCATAGCAAATAATAAAACTACATCATTTGCAGGAAAATGGATGTAACTAATGGTCATCATGGTAAATAAAGTAAGTCAGATACAGAAAAGCAAGTATGGCTTGTGTTCTCACAGATGAGATAAGTAGAATTTAGAAAGCCAACTTGAAAGTGGTAGAGGGATTACGGGAACAGGGAATGGAGGAAATAAGAGGGAGGGACAGAATAATGAGCGAGAACCTGTGAGAGGGTAAATACGATGGAAGCGTTTAATTTGTCTGTACAGAACGTCACATTGAAACCCATTAGTACATTCAACTAGCATGCACCAATGAGTTATAAAATGCACTTTATGAAGAAATGCCATTAACTTAGTCTCTAGATATAGAATATTCTGATGTGCATCAATTATTAAACAAAGCCCATTCTTTACAGTGGAAAACCATTCTCTGTCCAATATTGTTTCTTATCTGCCATCTTCATTGTCCTATGAACCACTTAATGTAATACAACTCTTGTCGTTTCTTCCCAGAGGACCAAAATGACACATCCAGTAAGCAACTAGACATGCCAGTCAGTAGCTGGAGCTAAAGGTGAAGTGATAACACTCCAATGATTATGCTATGCAATGGTTAGATGATTTGATTCTGGGGTCCAGGTTCAAATCTAAGCTCCTCCACTTATCCATTATACAATTACACAAGATCTATTACTTCTCAGTGTCTCATCTGCAGAATGGGAATATTAGCAGTAGTCAAAGGCTGTGTGTGATAATTCATTTAAAGTACTTAGCACAGGGCCTGAAGAGAGGGCTCAACAGTTAAGAGCATGTGTTGCTTTTGCAGATGACCCAGGTTCAGTTCCTAGCATCCTTACCATGGCTCACGACAGCCTGCCACTCCAGTTGTAGAAGATCTGATGGCCTCTCCTGGCCTCTGATCACACTGCACTGACACAGTGAACATGTATGCATTCAGGAACACACACATACACATAAAATAAATATACACATCTGACAGACAGAAGAACATGCTTAATAAGTAGTAATTAAAGATCTTGTGTTCCCCCCCCAACACACACACACTCACGATCCTTTTTCAGAAAGCTGTCCCTCCTATTAAGGCAAATGAAGATAATTAGAAATATTTTAAAATCATCCTCACAATGTGCTTCTCAGTCCCTTCCTATTACCTGCAGTGTGGCTCCTCGCCACAGAATCCCCATCTTCTTGTCCACTGCTGTCATTTGTTTCTTCTCATCTTCCTTTCTCATTCACCCCAGGTGGCCATTTCTTCTCCTTTATAACCCAGTGAGGAGTTCCTTCCCATCCCTACCACAACCGTCCCCTACTGGCAAACCCGCAGACCATGTCATCTTGAAACCAAGTAGAACAAACGAGAAGTAATGTAAGTCTCAAACTGTGCTGAGGGGTTTGTGCCTCCACACATGGCTGCTATGGAGAAAAAATTCTCTCTTGTTTCCCTAGAAGAAAAGCCTCCCCTCCCCACCCTTTCATCCTAGACCAGGAGACAGTGTGCCAGTGTGATACTTAATAAATGGTTAAAGAATGAGTGATTTCAGTTGAAGATGCACGGTCAGCCAACAGGTTATATCTTTAACATACATGAGCTGTATAATTGAGATCTTTGGTAAAACACTCTCAATCTTCAAATGAGGACATTATTGCGTGGGAGAAAGTGTTCTTTAATCACTTAAATGTGGGAGTGGTATCAATCAGTTCATAAAATAAAGACCCGGTCTATCAAGCCTCTAAAAGTGAGTGAGAAGTCATAATCAGGGACAGATGGCAGAAGCGGCATTTTTTTTCTTTTCACTATTGAGTACATATGATATTTCCTACTAAATAGCACTGAATGCTAGTGTGTTACCACACAATGCCATAAAAGCTCAGAAAAAACGAAACCTCTTTTATTCCCATAAAACTGACTTCACACAAGACAGCCAACTTCAGAGTAGGGCAAAAGTGTTTTGCAATGTGACTGAGTGCAAAGATTGTTTTTAAAGTTCTTAATAACATATATATTAGCATATTACACTATATGCAATATATTGCTAGTGATGCTTCAGCTGTCCTGGGTATGTAATTGAAACCATCTACAAGATATTTATATTCAAAGGCAACATTCTTTACATGATATAGAACATAGTCTTAGATGTATTTATAGAACTTGAATAAATAGTACCTAAAATAAAAACTAGTTATGTACAGAGCAATATATGAACATAACATCAAGTGTCTCACACTGGCTTTTAAAGGCTCCTAATATTCTGGGCTGTTTCAAGGCATCACTCTGCCATATTGAAATTCCCTATAGTGCTTTTAATAATCATTAAGTGGACATGATTGGTAAAAATCACTATTAAATTTTATGTAATTAGAAATTACATGTAGTCCTCTCAATTAACTTGTAAAATACTAAATTATGAAAAATAAGATGGAAAAGTAACATTCACACTGACTTCAGGAATACTTATTTTTATTGTTACAACTAAATAAACTGTGTTACTAAAGAATTCAGTCATCTTCAATTCAAAGAAAATAAATACCTTTTTATTTTATAGTCAATACTATGAAGAAAATAATAATGAATAGTCAATATAAAATATGAGGCTATTTACCACCTTGTTTAAAGTACAAGGAACTACCAGAGAGTGTAAGCACAAACCCAGACTTTTCCAGCTACCTGGTTATTATTTAGGAAGTCTCCACTTTCAAATACCCATACCGACTCTACATTTGAACATTCACTGGTAAGGTTGAATTTTGTTTCATTGATTAGAAAATTGCTTCGATTCGTGGGTTCTGACTTACTTATCTACTCATTTTTATAATTAGTTAATACTGGTCTCCAAGAGCAAGAAGACCATGCAAAATGACAAAGATAAGGAAGCAAGCTGTTGTCACCTCGGGGAGCAATGCTCAAGAGAAGTTGTTTTTCTTGGGCACTCAACACATTACAATCATAATTAGCTCATCACTACAATTACATACTCACAAACTTGTTCTTCAAACAAGCCTTTTAAGTAAAGTAGTGCAAGCATCTCCCCAGCTTGAAGATTTGAAATAACAATTAAGCCTGCACCTTAAATCATTTGTCTTTATAAGTAGAGGAGCAAGTCCCCAGGATGTAAATCTTCCCCAATGAGATGAGAGCTGCCAAATGCATTATTAATTGCTAAGTAATTTTTTAATTTTAGAATCTAACTTTCAACACTAGAAAATAAGTACTGTGGTTCATGGAGCCCACACACTCATGCTGCTTTCTGGGAGTTCAAGAACCACGGGCACATCCTGTGTACAGCATAAACGTGATCTCTACAAGCCAAAATACATTACTGGATTCAGCTCCAGCAAACCCACTCTGTCTACTTATCGCAGGAACACTAATACTTAGAGTGGCTAAGATGCCTGCGGAACACTGCAGCTCAACGTCCCCCGGGCTTCCTCCGGAACACAGCCACGTCTCTTCCCTCAGCGATTGCTGACTTTTAAGAAGGCAGGTGACATGGTGTGGAAATGCTCTGCAGCAGCCAGGTAACTCTTCTCTGCAAATCTTCAAAACCCTAAGCCCCATCCCCCTACACACACACACACACACACACACACACACACACACACACACACACAAACACCCCTTTCGTTTGTTTTAAGAAAAAAAAAAAAGGTTTTGAATAGCTATCTAAAGCATGCCATCTGCCTGGTTTAAGGATGTATTTTTCTTATACTTGCTGCTGATGTGTAAGATGTTTCCAGATCTGATTAGAAGACCTGGCTATGCATAAAAAGTACTGCTTTCAACAAGACTCTTTTAGTGAAATCTGCCTGAACAGACAAATGTGCACATAAATTACCCATATTTCTAGACACATGCCTATATTAACAAGCATGCATGCACAGACACACCAAGAGCTGCAATTAATCCCCGGGTCTATAAGCCCCCTTTCACAGGCTTTTGCATGCATGTTATTCAAGAGAGAGATCTTTAGAAAAAATGGTAAGCAGCCGCATCTATTGCACACAGAAGTGGCGTGTTAGAGAAGCAAATACATTACCAGTCGCATTTTGAAGTTTCTAGAGCACCTGCAGGTGAGAGGAGACTGAATCAGAGGCTGGCGCACGGTGTTCCTCGGAAACACAGAGCCCGATGTCACTGTTGGGGAATGCGAAGCGAGTGTGAGGCTGGAAACCTTTGAGTTGAGCTAGCTAGCTCTAAGCATCAGAGAGCCTCAAAGAGGAGAGGGAAAAAGGCAGCCCACAGACAGGGAGACGAGAAACTTCTGGCACCTCTCCAATTCAGGAACGAATTCTCTGTAATTTGGAGATGGATGGTTGATGGAAATGAAGAGAAACTTGGATTTCCCAGCGAATTTGCTCAGCCACGCAGAAATGGGCAGGTAATAGCTGAGCTTATTGGAAAACAGCCATTCAGAAATCAGGAGCGAATAAAAAAAAATTAACAGAAATTCTTGTTGGAAAAATATTGAAAGGCTACTCCAGCCAGCTTCCCCAGATGCCTTTACAAACTTCAAATGGATCGTTCCTGAGCTATTTGTTGCATGTTTCATTAATCCCAATGCAGAGGTAAACTGGAAAAAATCTAATTCCTTTTATGTAGAAAACTGGATTTATTGCTTCTTTTTGTAATGCACTTTACACATATAAATACATAGGTTTACTTACAGAGCTCCTGTCTCTCCTGAAAATCCAGTGGCGTTTAGTTCAGATAAAATACTAAAAGGCTTATAGATAGGTTTTCACAAAGTAGAGAAAAAACTCTTCTCAACTCAGAAGCTGAGCTGAGCACTGATACTTGAACATAGAGTTTGAAGCACAGAGAATATAAAGAAGGTGCCCTGACCCATTAAGCACATCAGCTATGCAGCTATGCAATGCCCTGAGCAGGCAGGTGGCTCACACCTATAAATATATCCGTAATTAAGAATGGGAAGCAAAGAGCTTGAGCAAATTAAGTTCTTAAGGACAATAAGCACAATTTTGTTAGGCTACCAAAGAGGCTAATAATTTCTGAGGAGCACACATGGACTTCACCTTGTCTGAAGAACACAACATCAGACAGAGAGCAGGGTTGGCAGGCATAGCACTCTGGCAATCTATATTCAAATGTAATGAGCGGAGGATGATATTACCATGAGGAATGTTGTCATATTACATTGTGCCTGTGTGGCTTAACTACCCATCTAACCTTGCAAATGGCCATTTGGCTGGATCCGAGAGTGAATGTGCTATTCATGGAGGGAGGGAGGAGGAGGAGGTGGGAAATTGTTCTTATTTATTTTACTACAAGAGCATCTTTGAGAGGCTCAGGGATAAAATGCCCAGGCTGAATGTGGGTGTTCTTTCCAAGGCCACACTTACCAGTAATAAATCTATAGTGGAATTAATGATAACCAATTAAACTATTTATTACTTTAACTCCTGAGGTCAAGGGCAGCCCAGTGTTTATGTTTATTGATAAGGAGTCCATGGCTAGAATAGAAGGAAAGCTAGATTCACCTCTAAGCATGTTTAATAAACATATTGCCCAGGGCACTTCCAACTTTTCTCACAGCCTAATGCTCCTTACTGTGCAGAAGTTTTTATTCTCTCTTCTAACCATTTGCTTCAACCTTCATTCAAAAACTCTTGGCTGAATTAGATGCTGGGTGTTGTGCAGAACACAATGACACACAGACCCTCCCTCAGAGTTTGCCACTGTCACTCTCAGAGCAGACTTTGCAGGGGACATCAGAATTACATATGAATGTTGGTGCTCAAAGTCACCCTACTTCCATCTTGAAGTCACTCTTGGTGGTAGCATGAGAGCAATATGTATGCTTTGAAAATCTCCCTAAAGGACTCTGATAAATCCTCTCCCACCTCCCATAGATGTAACTACAATTCAAGATTATGGTGACCATGGAGGGAGGAGCAAAGCCCATAGCTGTAAGACTCAAGCAACAGAGTTACTTGAGCTGACCACTCTTCTGGGTCATTCATTGTGGGCTAGCCTACCAATGAGAAGTCCCATATTTAACCCATTTGACTCAAAGCCCAAACCTGCAAAATTCTGAGTAGCTTTGGAAGCCAAAGATGAAGACAAAATAAGGTGTAAATCTTGTGGTTCATTTACACAACCTTTCTGCCCCTCCCCTTCTTCTGTAGAACAAGAGGACAGGCTTCAGACTATAATTATTCTACCAAAAATCATAGGAGACCTCCTCCAAAAAAGCCAATTTATTTGTGCCCAAGAGAGGGCAAGCCTTAGGGGAGAACATGGGACTTGTGGCTTAGTGGCACTTAAGTTGCAGCAAATTAAATATGGTTAGGGAAAACCTTCATCCTGAGAAGTAAGGGTCCCAACACTCATAAGAGTGATCTTCTATGCATTTATACAAAGGCCTCAGTCTCAGATAGCTAGATTGTCTACCCCATCCCCTTAAGTCAGCTCCCTATCACACACACACACACACACACCACCACCACCACCACCACCACCACCACCACCACCACCACCACCACCATCACCACCACCATCACCACCACCACAGTGAGAATAAGAATGGTTCAAAGAAGAGGGCAGCTTCATCCTCCGCAATAGACAGTATTTCAGCACTCCCGAAGAATTCAACCATGATGGATGTCTTGATGACAAAGACAATGTGATCATAAACCATCTCATGTACTAACTCTATTAAAAATAATAATTTTCTGTTTCCCCTTCTTTTCTTTTAGGAATATTGGAAAATCTTGAAACAGAAAGACACAGGGAAAAGCAAGAATGTTCAATACAAAGGTATTAGAGACAGACAGGCATGTGGTAAAAGACTGAATTCTGTATAGTTGCCTTGTGCCTTTGGGTAAGCCCCAGGCTAAAGGTGCAGCTCAGCTGATGGAGCTCTTGCCTGGCATGAACAGAGCCCTGATTTGATCCCAGCACTACATACACCAGGAGTGGTGATGCAGGCCTGTAGTCCCAGCACTCAGGAAGAGGAGCAGAATCCAAGTTCAAGTCCTTCTTCCATAACCTTAGCAAGTTTGAGGCCAATCAGACAAGATCCTGGAGACCCTGTCTCAAAAGTAAACAAATACAGATCCTCATGTTTTCTCCCTTTGTAAAAGAAACCAAAAGCTGCCTTATTGAATTA
Organism: Rhynchomys soricoides; assembly: GCA_019843965.1. Lineage (NCBI taxonomy): Eukaryota > Metazoa > Chordata > Mammalia > Rodentia > Muridae > Rhynchomys > Rhynchomys soricoides. The sequence continues at coordinate 21,378,596 of JADRCH010000009.1, forward strand.
TTGGATGACTTAAAAAAGAAAAAGCACCCAACACATCCTAAGTACCCCAAGAAACAGAAACTTAAAACAAAACTTCCACTTACTTCTGATACCTATTGGCCTGTGGGCTTCTTGAAGGTAGAAACAAAGGTCTTTCACATTCCTCATACCCTCAAACTTTGTAGGTTTTTTTGTTTTGTTTTGGTTTTTTGGTTTTTGTTTGTTTGTTTGTTTTGTTTTTTGTTTTTGTTTTTGTTTTTTGAGTGCCTACCTACTACCATATTCTGGACTAGCCACTAAGAACACAGAGCAATGGAAGCAGAGGTGGCCTATGCCCTCTTGTGACTCTCAGTCTAGTGAGGAGATGAAAGTTAAGCAGTGATATGATTAACTGAAAAAGGCAAATGAATTTGCTAATTAGTTCATGAGAATCTTCTTAGGTTTTTGTTCATAATGACCCAGACAATGTCAAGGACACAAATGGAAGAAAATCTGTGAGTGCTTTGGGCAATTATCTTCAAACCTGGGGACTCAGGCTGATGGGCTGGCCCTCATTAAATGGGAAATCTCTCCCAAGAACAGTCCCCTGAGACCCATCACAGCAGCCAAGGCCACCCTTTGATCTCTGCTCAGTCCTTTCCCTCTCACCAACAGACAAAAAGGTTCTGGTTCCTGACTGCATGGTTTTGCATTCTAAAATGCAATGGCAGTGAGGTTTTCTTTTTGTTTTTCAACTGAGATTTTAATTAAAGTTCTAGAGACCCAGAGCCAAGGATATTTTTTCTATGAGAAGCAATATCTGGCTTTAGAGATATAGAACATCTTATAACAGAGACCTCATACTCTGTGATGAATGAAAAACAGTGACATGAGCTGTGCCCTTGAGAGAGAGAGAGAGAGAGAGAGAGAGAGAGAGAGAGAGAGATCATTCACATATGCACTCACACATACTCCTGTGTACGGTTCTCATCCTCCCTAATGAGAACAGAGACAGGGAGACAAATACACTCCACTTAAACCATTCAGATGTTTAAGGCAAACAGTTAATGGAACAACATAAGGGGCGGTCTCTCAAGAGCAGAGATTACCTTTTGTTCTCCCAGATGATTCTCTTTGATTGAAAAGGCCTGGCTACTGGACTTGCAGAAAACAGCAGTTGGTAAGAACGCCTGCAAGCACTGATGGGCAGATGTTGACCACACACTTAAATCTATAGAGTGACCACTTGGGATATTTCAGTTCAATGCTACACATCCTCAATAGTAAGTGGATTAAAAATCATATAAAACCCCGACATTATAGCTAGTCTTTTAGCAAAATTATTACGTCTATGAATTCTGTGGTTCTGTTAATCCCTTCTGGCTGCTTTGCAAGTTCCTGACAGTCCCCACTCACCAAGCCAGTTACAGATAGTGAGCTTCAAAGCTGCTTAGGCGTTTTTCCAAGCCTGAAAAGTGTGTCCCTGTGCCATTGTGGACAGTGCACACTCATTCTCATTCCTAAAGGTCTGGGAGGCCTATGATGCTCTGGGTGTGAGTATTTGTGAAAGATCAGTTGGGAGCTGTTGATCTCAGCCAGAAGGATGGGAGATTGGCAGCTCCTGCTTCCAGACCATACCCAGAGACCATGGCAGTGGAACAATCACAATGCATCCTTGCCGGGGAGTGGACAACTATGCTATGGGTCTGCCATAAACCCTCAGCCAAGGTACTGGCTGGACTCCACAGCTAAATCTAAGGACTGGAAGCTGGGATGGTGCTGTATTACATTCCATACCCATGGTACTGTGGAAGTCATGGGTTAAGTTCAAGAGACAAAGGATAAGGAGTTAAACTTATGAAAGTGACAGGCAGATAGCTCCACTCTAAGCCCTTATTTATCTAGGAGAAAATTGCATATGACCTTACATACACACTGGGAATAACCAACAGCTCAACAAAGTCTATCAGTTCTAGCTGGTGTTATTAATGCAAAATCCCAGTAAGTATATTATGCTCTTATGTACATCGTTCTATATTTATTGCTATATGTCTTGCTATGAACAAATATGTTTGAGCTGGGATATAGATCAGTGGTAAAGTGTTTGCCTAGTATGCACAAGGTCCTGGGTTCACATCCCCCCATATTACATATAGGTATATCTTTAAGTGACAACAGCAGGTTAAAATACTTCCAAGCCCAGAACAATCAATCAATGAATATGTAGACCTGGTACATCCACTACATGTGGGACTCCAAGGCATGTAAGAATGAAGGATTAATAACCAGCCAACTACAACCTCGGAATCAAAAAGGTTAGTCTGTGAGAGTCACTGATTTTCAGAAGGTACAGACCATGGAGGGCAGGGGATTTCTGCAATCAGGCTTATGCACTGTCAGCCTTACATGCTGTCTGGTGTGGGGTGGCAGCACTGGGAGACAGGGCTCTGCTACTCTCCACCATCCAACACTGCAATTTAGCCTCAAATCCCTTGTCAGTGTGAAGGGACCAGCTTGGGGAGGAGCAGCATCCTGCTTACTTTCCAGTGTTGCTGTGCGGGAAAACCACACTATACAAACCAAATTTGGACACCAAAGGAAAACAATTTACAAATCAGTTGTAGCCACACTGCCCAGTAGCAAGCAAAGGTACCAGGCCATCACTAATAAGTCACTACTGTTTATCAGCATCATGTTTTGCAAAAGAGAAAATCTGCTTATTAGAATCCAGAGAAAGATTCCATGTGGAGCATTAAACAATCCAAAAGGGACAGGAAGGAAAATCAAATTTCCTTCGTGCCTGACAATATCCCAGTCAGGGGCTGTACTGATTTCAATTAAGTGCCAGGTTTCCAGAGAGTCTTGTGGATTGACTCTCAAAGTTCTTGCTCAACTGAACTGGAGCCTCACAAAGTGACCACCACTAAGGCTCAGTGAGGAATTCCTCATATAAACAGTAGTCAATGTCCATTAACCTTCAAGAATGCAAAAATTAAATGAAAAGACTGAGAGATTAGCAAAGAGACAAACACAGATGTAAGACACAGTGTAGTGTAACGGCTCTCATGATAAATAATCTTTCCTAAAAACAAAAGTGCAGTACACACAGGGACTGAACCTAATTTCCTTTTCTCAATACAGCACTCTGATTGATCTCACATCTGCGGTGGAAGTATAAATATTTATTGAAGATGTCATATTGGTGCTGTGTGTGTGTCTGCAGTATCAGTAAATACACTGCAGTCAGCTGTGTATCATTCAACTTCCTCAATTGAAAATTTCAGCAGGATTAATTAAATTTGTAAGTTACAGTGGAATCACTCCCCTTAGGAGGAGACACGATTTATGGAGAATAGGTCTGACTGACAGCCTTCTCATTAAAGGTAATATTAGCCCTTGAGTGGATGGGCCATTGCCCTTGCACCCATCCATTAGCCCAGCTTGCCTCTCTTCACATCACTGCTTCTATTCAGAGAGGTCTGGGGCCTCGCAGACATATGTGCCCAGAAGATAATCCTTTCTCCGTTCTGACCATCAGATGCCTATTGCCCACTGCCTGGAGCAGTATATGCTCACACCAAATATACACTAAAGGTTTGGACCAAGAGAAAAAGTCTCCCCAGACTTCAGAAGCCCCTTTTGAGGTCACTATAAAGGGACTTATGGAGTGGGATATGAAGCCACTCTCAAGAAGTAAGCATTGTGCGTTTAATCTCAGCATCTGAATCAGAAAATCTGTGAGTTCAAGGTTAAATTGATTTACATAATATGTTCCCCAAATCAAAAAATAAAGAGGGCTGAAAGAATGGCTCCGTGAGTGAGAGCACTTGATGCTCGTATAGAGGAGCCTGGTATGGTTCCCAGCAACCGCATGGTGTCTCATAACCGTCTGTAATTGCAGTTCAAGGAAGTTCAATTCCCCATCTGACCTCCACAGGCTCCTGCATGTATGTGCTGTGCACAAATACACACAGGAAGGAACACACGCAAGCACATAAAGCAAAATAATAAATGTTTTAAAATAATTAAATAAAAATAAATAAGGAAGGGTCAAGGGGATGCTTCTGTGGGTAGGAAGCACGTACAAGCCGGAAGACATGAATTTGGTTCCCTAGAACCCATGCAAGAAAACCAAAAATGGCTGCTTGTGCCTGTAACCCCATCTCTAGGAGAGGGATCAGAGACAGAAGGATTACTGGGGCTTCTTGACCATGGTAGCAGAAAAACAGTAATCTTGGGGTTCAGTGAAAGACTCAAGGTAGAGAGTGACAGAACAAGACAGCCAGCATCATCCTTTGAACTCTGAAGGCACACACATATACACACACACACACACACACACACACACACACACCTGTGCGTGCATGCACATATTCATTTTGAACACAAGATTTGTGTTTAATTGGGGATTTTTGTTATTGTTCTCTCTCTCTCTCTCTCTCTCTCTCTCTCTCTCTCTCTCTCTCTCTGTCTGTCTCTCTCTCTCCACTTTTAACTGTTATCATTCTTCACCTAGACTGTATTAGTTTTGTTCTGCTAACAAACACTTTTATTCCTTCTTCTGTCTCCACCAAAACTACATTTTCGTTCTGTTATTTACATCCATTCTTTGGAAATAAATTCTGTTCTAAACCAGAGACAATGCCCAGCCTGTCCTCTGCTTCCATACTTCCATGATCTCAGACACTCTTGTTTAGGTTTCTCTAACTCAGGGTGCTTTTCTCCACTTTTACAGCAAACTGAATTTTTTGTTCTTTTGAGATACGTGTAGTTTGTCTTCTCTATGGTGCAGTTCTGCAGTAACTCCACTAGAAGTAAATCCCACTCATTCTATGTAGTAATGCCAAGCCCTGGCCTCAGGATCAAGTGAAATGGCAAACAAGAGATGGTACAGAGGGCACCTCTTAATTTGCCAAGTCTAACTGCCTATTGGCATATGTTTCTAACATGAGGTTTCTCCTGCTCTGATAAGACAGTAATCACCAACATTCTGTTAAAATGCATAATCTCCAACATTCAGCTAAAATGTATATTCTGCTTGAGTAGATCTAAGTTAGTCAGAGAGTTTATATTTCTAATAAATTCCTAGGTGATTCTGATGTTATTGATCAATAAGTCATATTTTGAGGATTGGGGGCTCTATGGTAATTTGTTCTGAGTTTGGATTTACAGGGCAAGAATAACATGATATGTTAATGATGCCTGTTGGGAGCATAGAAACAGAGAATGCCAATACTGGCTGTGTTGTTCAGTGATTCATTAGTTCATTGATTTATTTACCAATTTTTATTGAGTGTATATTCAACCTGTGAACATGCAGATGATTAAAATAAGACTGATTTATGCAGTCATCAGTTTAAAAAAAATTTGAAAATTTTACTGTATAGTACTAATAAGTACCCCATGATGATTGAAACTACTCTCATCTTCCATATTTGGCAACATAATTTTGAAAAAAATCATCTTTCTTTGTGAGTTTAAGTTCTTATTTTGTATTTTTTTAAAGGTGTTTTTTTTTTTTTTTTCCTTCCTAGTTTGTAACCTTTGAATTTAGGGAACATAATCTTTTCATCTGTTTGGCATCTTTGTTCACACAGTATTCCACATGTATTTTACCAAATGCCAAATAAGTAGGTAGAGCCATTATTTGGTGTTTATATTGGAGGCTGTGTGTTTGCATGTGTTCATATTTGTGTGCACATGCACATACATATGTGCATACGGAGTCTGAAGGTTGATGTTAAAGATGTTCCTATGTCGCTCTCCACCTTATCTCTTGAGACAGTTTTTCACTGGACCTGCAATACTAACTGACCAGTAAACTCCTAGGATCCTCCTGTCTCCACCTTCCCAGCACCAAGATTCTAGGTTTCTGTCACTGCACTCAGTGCTGGGGATTTGAACTCCAGTCATAATGCTGATAAAGCAGTGCTTTATCGGCTGAGCCATCTGCTCAACTCCCCTGGTAATTGTATTCTTTGACAAGATAAATAAGCATCAATAACAAAAACAGCAACCCAAATGGTCAGAGCATGGTAAGAGGAGATGTGGATAGTAAGAGGAAACTTGGTTTTGTTCTTATGGTGGCTGGTGGCCAGAGATCTCCATGATGAGATCACACTTAGGTTAAGGCCTGAAGAGTGAAGCTATGTGTCTCTAAAGGAAGAGGTTTGGGAGCAGGGACACAACAAAGGAGGAGAAGCCCCACAGGTTTGTATGTCTGTGAAAAAGCAAAGAGGCCAATGTGACAAATTCCCTCATCTTGTAAACAAGGAAATGGAGACCTAAAGAAAACCCCTAGCTGTAACAAAAATAACACTGTCTCAAATTCAAAGTAAATGCACGTCCTCCCTACATGTACAGTACCAGAGTGGTGGGGACCTCTCCTCTCAGTAGAGACCTGAGATCCTTCCATACTGTGCCTGCCATCTTCAACATGTGCCTTCCTGGGTCACTTTAGAGCCAACTTTCTGTATCTGGCAAGAAGAGGCACATCACTTCTGCTCAGATTCATTGGCATAGTACTTTGGCCACCATGTACCAGAGACTGGGAAAATTAAGTACACTTGGAAGATGGGAAAATGATTTGGTAACTACACAGCTAGTCCCCAGCAGAACAAGTCACCTTCCCCTAACCCAGTAAGTTCTCTATACAATGGCCAGTCTCTTAATGATAGTTGGCATTTCTAATCATGGCAAAATGAATTTAGAGTGACCTGCTGATATGCATAAATAATTTTATAGTTCAGTGGGAAAACTGAAAGAAATATGAGGTCAAATACCCAAGGTGAAGAAACCTGTCCTATACAATAATTCAAGACTGATTGACTACGGCAAGCTGAAATGTTAAGGGTTAGGGGACACAAATTATCTTAGCCTAGTTTTAGTGTCTCTTAACTGCTATCTGTTACCCACCACTGTGTGTGACCTAAGACCTTTGGGATGATTAGGCAAATACTTTGTGTAACGAGCAAAATGATACCCATCAAACCAAAGGTTAAGCATGTCACACCTCAGATAATATCTAAGGTGTGAGCAGTGGTTGTACCCTTTGCTATAGCCTGCCTACCCAAGGTTTCCACGATACATTTGAAAAGTGCTTTGATTTATGAATTGTTTTCCAATGTTACACTTCATGAAGCCTTTACTGTGCTGGGACATTGTATTTTGAGAGCCACCAGTGTCAAGCCATGATGACTCATATTCAGCTCCGAGATAGACTGTCTCCTATACTATTTGTCAATAGAAAAGTCTCAATGTGGAGGTGGCAGAAATCAGATTCAGAAACTGGGACTCTGCAGAAAGTATTTTTAGGTATAAAAATAATCTAAAACTTTTATAATGAACAAAGCTACAGTTCAAAACCTTGACCTTTCATCCTAAACTAAAATGCTAGAGCCTTTTACCAGATGGTTCCCTGTCATTTCAAATTTCATAGAATGGATGGAGCTAAATTATGTAATTAAAGCTAAACTGCCTCATCCCATAAGATACCTATAATAATATCAATACAAGTGTTTTGATAAGCACAAATCAAAGTTGAAACAATCAAAAATGGTATAGCTTTTGGTATAAAATCTACTTAAAACACTAATAGGTTTGATTTTACTTAATATACATTATTGATTTTAAAAAGCCTATTGTGTAAAGTAATCCTGCTAATGGGTTTAAAAAGAGAAATACAGATAACTACTAGACAATTCTGCCAAAATAAATAAAGTTGTGAAAATATTTGAGTAATATACAACAAAAAGCAAGACTGCCTGTTAGCTTGAAAAACACTGACTTTTTAATTTTATATTAATATAAGTATTCATATTTATTTCATTTCAATAGATATCTGTTGGGCGCTCCCTCACAGTGATCTTTGGTGTCCACTTCTTGGAAACGACCCTATCAACCTTGACAACTAAAAACAGACTAAACTCTTCCAAATCTTAGCATGGACTCTATGACCTTATTTATAACTAACCCTCTCCTTCCTGTACAAAAGCAGGTTGGTTGACGATGGTGTGAAAAATGGCCACAGGTTTGGAGGCATGTTTGATGGAGTTAATTAAGTTGTAGTCAGTAACGAACACCCAGAGAGTTCACCTTTCTCAGGACTCATTGTTCTAATTTCCTGTCCCACTGATTTGCCAATCAATCATTGATTGTGCATTGCCTGTGGCATTTCCTGTCTTGTCAATCTATAAAAAAACATTACTGTTAGGCTGCTGTGATTTTTGGATTGCCCCCAATCCCTGCTCCTGAGAAGAGAAACCACGTCTAGCATGCTTTAACTTCTTGGGAAGCACTTCTGCACACAGAAGGTGCACACAGATTACAGTGCTGGGTGGTGCGATGGGTGTATTTAAAATCAGAATGATGTTATATCAGGATAATTCCTCTAGACAAGGAGAGGCAGAGCCTCATCTCTGTGATAGAGACACAGGGGCATTTCCTGGAAGGATTGAGCTGAATATGCTTTGATAAACTTGCTGAAAAGCTTTGAGTAGAAGAAATGCAGAGATGACATGGAGAGAAAGGTTTGAGAATAGAATAAAAGATAAGTGGATTGAGAATCATTTCACAGACCACTACCAAAGAGCTGGCCAGAATCTCAGGAAGGCTGCCATACAAATGAATACCAAAAGCACATATCAAAGTCAAATAGTTGATGGAAGACCTTTATTGATGTCTTCATAACTATAAAAAAATAACATTTTACAATGAATCATACCTTTAAAACAAGTATACTACTTTTAGAAAATGTTATATCTATATAATGAAGTACAGTTGATTTTTAAGTCAATTAATAATCTATAATAATTTGATGATCAATTTATATTTTTTCAAGATATATTTTTATTTATAAAACAATTCAGCTTTGAAGAAAGGACTCTAAAAGACAGATTGGTGCACTCACCAAAGATATCTACCTCCTAAATCTCTAAAAATTGTGAATATATTGTATTAAATAACACAGGGGAATTAAAAGTATAGATGAGATTCTTTGTTAATGACTGACATAATACAGTAGACTTACCCAGATGATTCAGATAGCCCCATCGTCATAAGCAGTTCATTAAAAGCAGAGAAAGAAGAAGAATTGTGGTCAAACTGATGAAACATGAGAAACATGGCCAGCCACGGATGGTTTTGAAGGTAGAGGTGGAAGGCCAGGGGAATAGAAACTCTGGCACTTCTAGAAACTAGAAAGCAAAGAAAAGATTCTCCTATAGTGCCTTCAGAAGGAACAAAACCAGGTTGACTGTTTCAATTGAGTTAGGGAGCCCTGTGTCAGACTTCTGACCTACAGAAAACTGAGATAAAGAATTTGTCTAACCTATGTTGTTTCATAATACTAAATGTGTGGAAACTTTTACAGTGGCCATAGAAAACTCATGCAAGAAGAAAGACTTTCAAAGCCTCCAGATCTCTAAATCTTAATACAAATTTTCATTCATGTTTTTAAAACTAAAGTAGAAAATTGGTTTTCAGTATCAATAAAACAAGGGATCAAAACAAAGAATTAATCAGAAAGACCCACATAAGCTATTATTTATTTCCAGAGGCAAAAAGATCTAAAACTCAAAAGTGCACACGTAACTTCACCCCTCTACATTCTACCCTCTTGGGTTGCTGTGTGGCCTTTGTCTTTCACAGTGAAGTAAATGCCATAAGAAAAATATGATAAAGAACTGCCTTTGAGAAAGAGTGGTATGCCTTAGACACACCTTGCCCTGGTGTATGCTTTGGCATTGTCTTGAGTTCTGGTGTCACATTAATTTGTAAAAGTATGATATAATATTTGCTTCCATTCTCTGATGAGAAGACGTATAGAATATCAAGCAGGTAGACTGTGACAAAGACAAAATTAACAGTTCCCAGGGTGACAGCAAAACCCCAGCTGTTCACACTTCTTCTGATACAGTGTAGTTGGAGTCCATAGAAGAGGAGGATCAGACTCTTCACTATCATTAATTTGCTGAAATTATTTATTCCCTTCCCTTCAAGAATTGCTAAAACCCACATTTACATACACTGTGTTTAACTACAAATAAGGAAATCAAGCAAAGGAAATAATCAATTCAGCAAGAGAGGGGAAATCATGAATGCTATATTACCATGACATCACTCACAAATGGTCACGAGAGTTATGGTTAGTGATATCATGAATGGACTGGTCCCTCTGAAAAGCATCCTGCTTCTGGATATCATGACAGGTGCAAAGAGGAGAAGCCATGTTCCTGGGTTCTCAAATCCCAATGTTGATTTCTGAAAACCTAGTTTTTTTAGACTAAAAACTATGGGTCAAAATCAGTAGAAGTAATAACTGAGTTAACAACAGGTATTAAATAGTGCTGAATCTCAAAGTCGGAAAGGCATTTCCTTTTCAATGTCCCTTTAAGCTTTTCTGTAAAGGTCAAGGTAAAAGTCTAAGCTTGGTGATAGCATTGCTTTGACAGTTCCCTAATACCAGCAAATCTTCCTTTCAATAAAGAGATGGTCAGGGTTTAATTTCAGAGCTTTCCAAAGGTAGCTAGAATTTGAATATTGCCTTGTTTTTTGTTGAAATTGATTTTATATTTATAGCACACAAAGATGGTTTCTTTATACTTAAGGCATAATACAATTTATTTAAGGCATAATGAAGTTTATTTGAATAAAAAGTTAATTCAAAAATAAACATAAATAGGGAATTGCTACACAAGTATAAGAAAAATTTCTACAAGTCAGCATTTAACCAACTTCTAGTTAAACAACTAATGTGTTAAATTACTTGTAGTGTTCTTTCCCATTCTAACACTCCATTATTATGGCACCTTTTTGGCAGATTGTCTATTTTGTTTAAACAGTAAGATAATTCCATGATTTCTATTAGTAAATTAATGTACACATTTCTTCTTTCACAAACCAAGTAAGGTAGAAAATTTTCCAAAGACAGGAAAATGTACATGTGTCACCAATGTGTATTCAGTGACTACATGAATTATCAGTTCTCTTACATGTGGTTGTTTCTGTACCACATACGAATCATGAATTAAAGCCAAAATTGAGTTAAGATAACTGTATTGTTTCTCTGTTCTTCATCTCTCCAGTCACCCAAAGAAATGATGAGCCCAGTTCAGGTCAGACAGTCCATTTGTAGACAATTGTTAAGAATTACATGTCTCTGAGAATGTCTGCATCCTTAAATTAGGTAGCTCCTGTTATTATTAAAAAAATAAAGATGTCTTTATAATGAAAAGACTTGGGGATTGAAGACAGAGTTCAGAAGCTTAGATCACTTGCTCAGAGAACTTGTTTCCATTTCCAGCACCATGACAGCCAGTTCACAATGGCCTGTGGTTCCAGCTCCACGGAATCCATTAGCCTTTTCTGTCTTCTAAGGCCACCTGCACATATGGAATGCACTCAGACAAGCAGGCACACACACATACATATAAAATAAAAATAAATACATCTTTTTAAAAAGAAGTCTGGTTTGGACTCTTACTTGTGCAGATGCGTTGGGCCTCATCTGGTAATAGCCTTGAAGGCAGAATCCTGACATTGCAAAGAGCATCACATGACAAGGCAAATGCTGAGCACACATGTGTGTATGTATATCTGCATATCTGATCTCCTTCTCTTCTTCTTCTTCTTCTTCTTCTTCTTCTTCTTCTTCTTCTTCTTC